>NDXB01017044.1:0-134304 GCA_002631895.1 Agapornis roseicollis
GAGGACACCAGAACTGCACACAATGCTCCAGGTGAGGTCTCACAAGAGCAGAGTAGAGGGACAAGACAACCTCCTTTGACCTGCTGGTCACGTTCTGTTTGATGCAGCCCAGGATACGGTTTCTTTCTGGGATGCAAGTGCACACTGTCAGCTTATGTTCATTTTCTCATTGAATGACAGGATGCTCATCACAGCATTATGCAGGTTTTAACTGTTCATTCAGTAATTTCATCTGTAGGATGGGCCTTAATTAAAAACTCCTATCTACTGCTCACTTTATATAAACTCTTTGTAATAAATATTAGAAGAAAATGTTTGTTGGAGTGCACTTAAGTGACAGTAGGCAAATCATTGTACATGTTTGGATTTATGTTCCATTCTGTTAAAGCTTCTTGAATATTATGGACCTGAGAACACTATTAACTTCTTAGAAGGTTTATATTCAGGTTTTTTGCATCCTAAGAAATCTCAAGTAACAGTTTGAAAATGATTGGCCTGAGAAATCTGTTGTGTTGGGCAGCCAAAGGAGGAATCATGTTCTAATGTAATACTGCATTATATATAAGGGCCATCACAACTACATTGAAACTGGAGGAGCTGGGAAATGGGTTCCATATTATTTAGCAGTCATCCACTTCTTACAGAGGAAGTAGCACCTATCTGCCAACTTTATTAAATTAACATCCAGTAAAGAAAGCTTTCCTATGTATATTATGTATATGGCGTGAAGGACAGCACAGCTCTATAAGGAAATAGACATTTTAAGATACACACAGACAACAATAACCAAGCCCTATTTGCTGTCACTCTGATGAATCTAGTCATGATTATCCGCCTGCCCTCATTTTAGTGGGGTAGCTCAGACACACAGGAGACTCAGTTTCAATATTATTTTTTTTTCTGATTCTTGGGTTTATTTAAGTGAAAGCAATTTTTTTTCCATATGGGGTGGAAGCAATTATTATTTTTTACAATTATTTATTATTATTTTGAGGGAACATTGTTCTCTGCCCAATTTGACTGAAGACAAAACTGCATTGAAAAAGATTAATTGTGTGCAGATATGTATGAGACAGTCCTGAGGTTTCATGCTCCAAAGTGAGGGTCTCATGAAATGTGTAAGAGAGGTCAGTTTTATCAAAGGCCCTAAAGGTATAATCAGAGCAGCTCCTCTGGTACCTCAGGCCATCTGCTATGGCATCTAATAACCTCATGAGAGCAATGAACAGCTCAGGCTGTGATTTAGGGCTGTGGTCTGACTGCCTATTCTGGCTGCTATATGAAATGAAACTCCAATTACAGTGTCTAAATTCAGAAGAGAAATGAGCTATTCAAACCTCTGGCTATTAAAGGCTGGCGTCTCGTGCTGTCCATGGAACAAGGTGGAAGCAATATTTAGACCACCAGCAAGAGCTGCATAAATTAATCATTGTGACTGTTTCTTTCCTGTGATGCTACAGGGAATCGCGGCCTGACAGTCCCAGCACAGCACAAGATCTGAATTGCTCATTTTAAACTCAGATGCTCTGATTATCTCTTACTCCATCTTTAGTGTTGTAACAGGCAGGATGAACACAGTCCTCCTCCTCCCTCTAGTAATCTGCTGGGACTGTGGAAGGAGAGAGGGAGGGAGCGAAGGGAAAACCCATCTGTGCATCCCATCAAGTGGAGAAACAGGGGGAGGAAAGATCCTGCTGTTTCAGCTCTGTTTCCATGAGTGCTGAAGTGCTGACTAGGATAAGACTGAGAAAGAGTGATGGGAAACGAAACTGAAAAGGAGAGAGAGAGATATCTATGGAAGTTTTGCTATCAACCATAATGGGATTATGATTTAGGCTAGCCTGTGGAGATTTTAATGAGTCAAATGAAGACAGCTAAATAGTTTAAACAAGCTATGTGCAGATTCCTTTTTCAGTATCCAGCATGCTAAGTAAGCACACCAAATCACATCCAGTGTCCATTATCCAAACGATATCATTATCCCCCAAAGAGCACTTCTGTTCTGGCAGGGCTATGTGATAGGCTGCCATGCAAAACACTCATGGAAGAGGGGAGATTATGATTAGACTGAAGTGCAGGAACTCTTACAATTCACTTGAAAAATGATATTAATACACATGCAAATGCATTTGGATGGTGTGAAAACTAGGCTGTACATTTACAGTTTTAGCATATGACACTGGATTTCCTTCCTCAGTGACTCAGGTTTTTGAGAGTTGTGCAAGGTGGGAATGCAGGCTCTTCAGCTTATCACTGCACAGCTCTCACTGTGCTTTCTTGAGCACGTTCACAACTGGCGTAAACATGTTTCCCAATCTGATAAGTTTTTCCAAGTGGGCTAATGCAGTACTTTGTTGGAACACTGACCTGGGCCTTGAAACAGTCAAATGCTGTATCTGGGCACAGATCCTCTCATGGTATTCTTTACTGATCCCACCATCCATTGCACTGATGGGTTGAATCACCTCTGTAACATAGGTCAGACAGTGAGCATGGATCTCTGTTCAGTGACATGCATGAAGTCTTCAGTCCTGGGGTTTAGAAATCTTCAGTCCTCCTGTTATATTCCTAAGACCCTGCTGCAACAATGTCCCTGTTCATCATTCAATCATTCTGGTCCCTTAATTACCCGTATTATATACATGATTTTGGATTCTCAGGGAATCCAGGAAGATCAAGGGAAAATAGGCATTGTTAAGGCAACCTTATTAAAAGCACAAGGCCCTAGTAGTCTGAATCAGCATTACTGACCACTAACATAGGGGCCATAGCCCTAACCTACTCCAATAGTTAGAATTTCATGTCTTAGCTTGTCACTCGAACTTTATAGTCAATGGAGGGAAGTAGACAAATTCAGAGAATGATTGTTTTCTTCCTAAAAACAGTTTCTAATACAAGATTGATGAATTTCCCTCTGGTGCTGCCTATTTCTCTGCCTCGATTATAAAGAGAACCTGTGATACTGATCTTATCAGCAAATATCTAACTTTTATGAGCCTAAATTAGGTGACACGAGATGGGAGATGTTCAGAAGGTCTCTGACCTTGGCAGACTCCTTTTAGGAGGGCTGCCCATACTGGAGGATTCATCCCTCAAAACTGATTGGTTTTGGAAATAGGAGCCACATGGGATTTTATTCATAAGAAATAATAACAAACAGGAATGAGAGAACAAAAATGAATAAACTCATACATGTTAGAAAACTTACTTCCTCTGTACTTGCCAGGGAAGTCTAACATGCAGGATTCTATACATATTCTGCGAAAGCAGATGTCACAATCCCTGCATGGGTCCTTACCTCACTGTAGACAATTAGGAAATCATGCAACTGTATAGTGGGAAAAATAGAGATGTGCTATCAGACAACTCCTACAGAAAGAAGAGAGAAAGCTTTCAACTCTTTCTACTACACAGTCTTCAACATGCCTGGTATTCAGACCTACACAACCACCTTAGGGCTCTTTTCCTCACTTAAAATGTTTTTAAATCTAGGACTTGTGTGGACAATAAAGCCTAAGCTTACACCTGCCTTGATGGAGGTCTTTTTCTCATTGCTTCATTACTTTTTCTTCACTCCATGCTAGGAAATACAGGAAGCTGGTGCTCAATATTCCAGAAAAAAATATATCTCAGTGATAAATTATTCTTTAATAACATATTTGGAAATAGCAACGTCAGACCAATGCAATCAGACCAATGCAAGGTCCATGAATACAACTGAAATCCTTGATATATCAGTGTAACAGGGAGAACATGAGGGCCAACAGGGTCAGCTGCTCCTTGACATTTCTGGGGAAGAGAAGTGTCCCTTGCCTGTGCAAGAGGAAAAAAGAAGCAGAACCTGAATAGCAGTTTGTATTAAAACATACACACATACATACATAGTGCTGACCTTGGATGTTGTCAACAATAACAAATGGGAAAAGGGCCATTAACACCTATATTTGTACTCTGGCTCTTGAAGGTGGTTATATCTTTTTAAGTATGTACTTAGCCCTCTGACGACCCTAAAAGAAAATACAGGTGATAACTGGACAATTTGTATCTGTCAGAAACAAGGATTTTAAACAAAAGTTTGTTTGGCATTTTTTCTCCCTCCCATCACTTGATGTATGTTATGTGCATATTTATTAGGTAGCCTTTAAAATCCCTTTTCCTCTGCCAGCAATTACACACATAATAAAAGGGATAATCACAGTGGGTGGAGATTGAATTTCCTTTCCTTTTAAGAGAAAGGACAGCCTGGTAAGAAAATAAATAGAGTTAATTACTTGAATATAATTGCAAATACCTTGGAGTAAAAATACGCTGAATACGGGCAGAAAATGCTATTTGCCATATGGTATTAGAACGCTCTGCAATGATGACTTTTCCTCTATTTTCTGCAGAGTGAGCATGGATGTGGATTATTTGTGGCTTCCCAAGTATTTGAGTTATGCAAGCCAGCTCACTGAGTGCCCCAAAGCAGCAGAGGACCATGCTTGCTCAGTTCATAATGTGTACTACAAAATAAACAAGCAAAAACCTTGGTTTTGCAAAGGTCTTAATGAAACTCTAAGGTTTCATTTTTCAGTGGTTTTGGGAAACTTTCAGAAACTGTTTTCTTCTAAGACTCCACTCAAGGTCCCCTAACTCAACACTGAACGGTTTTATTAGGAGCGGTGGAAGTCTTTCAGGGAAGTTATCAAATACTAGTAGGAAATAGTTGTGTACTTAACATGGAAATCATTTAAAATAAGAAAGATTAAAAAAAAAGAGGAAAATAGAGGCAGTTGAATCTTCATCATGGGGTTTAGACTGAAAAAGAATGAATGAAAAATGGGAGTTTGCTATGCAAATTTCTTTACCTAAACTTTCTGATTAAAAATATCAAGTTTGTCCAGGTTTGATACAAATTTGTCACCAGTGGATTTGCATACTGATCCTTAACCAGCTATTTTCCAGTTAATTTTTAAGATACATGTCAACACCCACTCCCGAAAAACCACCCCAAACCTGCTAAGAAATACCCATGCTGTTCTATTTGTAAGTCTCTGGAAAATAGCTCTCCAAGCTCCTAAGCTTCTTGTGAAAGAGATATGCAGGCACTCACACTAGTGCTTACAAGCTCTGACTTAGAAATGAAATAAAAGTTCATTTTTAAGCTATAAAAATATACTTGCATCTTGCAACAGCAACATTGCCTTAATTACACTTGTAGCTCAACTTTGGGGTCTTTTCTTCAGCTTTATGGCCCTGTTAATGTTATCAGGTCAATAAAGTTAGCAGCTTTAACTGAAAAATTGGCTGTGAATGTTTTCAAGCTTCATTGCTCAGATGGGATAACGATTGTGATGTGTGTATTTCCCTCTCTTGAAACTAAACACTCATATCACATAAGTAAGTAGGCCATCGCTTTAGTTGCTAAATCTGACAGACTTTTTTCTGCATACAGTGTGTAAACTGAAGGTGAAATATACATATGAGCATAGCCATGATTAGGAATTCTTAATTTCTCAAAAAAAGCCAACCTCAAAATAGATATGGGAGAAGTTGCAGAAGTACTGCTAGTAGCTTCATAAAACTGTTTGGTTGGAAGGGACCTTTAAAGGTCATCTTGTCCAACCCTCCTGCAATGAGCAGGGATGTCTTCAATCAGATCAGGTTGCTCTGAGCCCTATCCAGCCTGGCCTTGTATGTTTCTAGCACCATTCTCCTTGTCCTGTCCTTACAGGCTCTTGTCCAAAGCCCCTCTCCAGGCTTTTTATAGCACCGCTTTAGGCACTGAAGCTGCTCTAAGGTCTCCCTGGAGCCATCTCTTCTCTAGGCTGAACAAGCCCAGCTCTCCCAGCCTGTCTCCATAGCAGTGCAGCTCCAGCCCTCTGATCATGTTTCTGGCCTCCTCTGGACTCTCTCCAGCAGCTCCACATCCTTCTCATACTGGAGGCCCCAGAGCTGGTCACAGGACTGCAGGGGGGATGCACAAGAATGGATCAGAGGAATAGAATCACCTCCCTCAACCTGCTGGTCACACTTCTTTGGATGCAGCCCAGCATATGGTCGATTTCTGTGCTGCAAGCACACACTGCCGGCTCATGTCCACATTTTCATCCACCAGTACCCAAAAGTCCTTATTATCCTTCTTCTTTCAGACCCTTTATCTCCCAGTTTCTATTGATACTGGGGGTTGCCCAGTGCTGGACTTTGAACTTGGGGGCAACCCCCAGAATGAATGAGCTTCAGGCTCTTTATGATTGAGAACAGCTAGAATTTACAGTACATAGTATGAGAAAATACAGAATTTACGAATTAGGGCTGGCCATGCAGACTGGCTTACGAAACTCAAAATTTGGAAGTTTTATCACCGGTTTACTGAGGTTTTCAGTGATGTTCATCAAATGTTGTACATTTTTCCTGCATATGTACCCCTCCCAACTTCAAGGCAAAATTGAACTGAAAGAGAATAAAACTACTTATTAACATTAAAAGCATTTAATGTCTTTTTTCCTCCTGTTTTGTTTTGTGGGGCTTATCAGTGGCAGTTTTCCTTTAAAACAATGTGATTAAAAGAAAAAGGAGAAAATCCTCTGCCGTTCTGCTGTCATTAAAGTCAAATTTATCGCTTATTATTAGAATATCCACTTCAGTCTTAGTGAACAAGTGGAATTATTCTTAGGATTTCACTAAAGTCTTAGGGAAGTGAGAATTTATTGGAAGGTAGGACCTGTCAAAGCGGCTTTCCTAGCAGTAGCAGGCTTTAAAAATATGATCATAGTTTTCCATTTTCCCTTAAGAAAAGCACATATGATTTCTCTCTGGCTGCCCCTTGAAGTTAGCAACATAAAGATTAAGCTGTCAGTTCTTGCTAAAGCAGACTTTCCCAGGAAGCATCAAAAACATTTGCATTTATTCCACAGAAGATGAAATTAAAACCAGACAATCCTCAGCACTCTCCACAATATAGAAATTTCCTGCTCAATTCAAAACTTACCTAGCCTCTTGCTCCATTCATTACAAAGTGTAAAACACTATCTTTTGGTATCTCCATGCTACTTGATGTGGCATTGCATAGAATCATAGAATAGTTAGGGTGAGAAAGGACCTTAAGATCATCTTAAGTGCACTGTATCATGAAAATCTCAGTTTCTAGATGCATTTGCCAGGAACTGAGCTTAGTACAACTAGGTCTGCTTCTTAACTTTGCTAAGTACTCAACGTGCAGCTAAAATGCATTTGATGTAGGAGCTAGTGTCTGGAGCAGTTCCTTGGGGATCTTTTCATTTATCCATGTTGCAAAGTGCAGACATGCCTTTTGATTCTTTCCTGTCTCCTGTCATGCTCTGCTCACCATTCGGTCACACTAGAGAGCAGCCTGCTGAAATATTTTGATACCATCAGCCTGACTCTCAGTTGTTCTGCACACAAGATGTCATTGCCTTGTCAGATGTTGTTCTGACCTGAGCAAAATGGGTATAAGACAGAGAAGTTAATAATTTCCAGTAACTTTTATATGAGCATCCTAAAGTGGATACAAACATATTTTAAACTTATTCCTATGAGTTTATATATATTATTTATATAAGACTCTGTTGCGGTTTAAGCCCAGCTGCCACGTGGCCAGCTCGCTCACTCCCCCTCTTCCTCCTCCCCTGCTCCCAGAGGGATGGGAAGGAGAATCGAAAGAATGTAACTCCCACAGGTTGAGATAAGAGCAGCCCAGTAACTGAGGTATAACACAAACCACTTCTGCTACCACCAATAATAATGATGATAAGGGAAATAACAAGGGAAGAGAATACAACTGCTCACCACCTGATGAACAATACCCAGCCCGACCGAGCAATGATCTAACTGCTCCCAGTTCTACATCCTGGGCATGACGTGCTGTGGTATGGTATAACTCTTTGATTAGTTTGGGTCAGGTGTCCTGTGTCTGCTTCCTCCCGGCTTCAACTCCTCCCTGGTAGAGCATGAGACACAGAAAGTCCTTGGTCAGACTAAACATTACTGAGAATAACTAAAAACATCGGTGTTATCAGTGCTGTTCCCAGGCTGAAAGTCAAAAACACAGCACTGCACCAGCTGCTAAGAAGGAGGAAAAAAATGACTGCTACTGCTGAACCCAGGACACACTCTTAGCATACCACAGTGCTGTGTTGAGGTTATGCCATCCTGTTCTTTGCACTGTTTCAGCTAAGGATATTTTCTTCTTTCTTCCCATAATGACACTCCAGTTCTACTTACTTGATTCTATATCAAACATTGTCACAAGAAGGAAAAAATTCCTTTTATGCCTCCTTAAGCAAAGGAAAATCTGCTGAAATAACCTGCTCAAGCACTGCAAATTCAGGAGTCCACCCATGCGACTTGTTCTGCTGGAATCTGTCAACTTGGAATATGTTTAGTTGCTATTACTATTATTATTGATTAATGCCTGAAATGAAGCAAATATAGAATATCCCTGCCCACAGGATACTCATGAATTTAACTCCAGTAATTCCATTATTAATTTACGGTTTCCTGAAGCCCAAATTTAGACTGCTGAACTGTCACTGAACAAAGATACAGTAAAAGATAAGTTTCTGAAGAAGTCTAATGTAATTTAAGGTAAAGGGAGAAGATCAGCATGATTTTGTGTCATGCAGAATTTATCCACTTGTCTCAGTTCAGCCTTGAATACCGAACAGATGAGTTTACATGCTTATAGCCTTATCAACCCAAAAAGATGGGAGAAGAGTGTTCATCATCATTTAACAGATGGTGAATAGAGGCACAAAACATTAAGATCAGAATTTAAAAGCCATTTAGAAGCTGAAAGAAGCAGATGAAGATGAAATGTTATTTCTGAAGTTAAAGTTAGTGCCTATGTGCGTCATGAAGTGTCTGCGCTCTTTTAGAAATACAGCTTTTAAGAAATTCACCCAAGGTCACTGAGAAAGCCTATCACAGAGTATGTGGTAGGACCAGTTTTACACGTGATCTGTTTAACATGGGAATATGTTTGCTGTCTTGAAAAGCAAAATACTTGTTCATTCTGCAGAAGTCCTGTAGTGGTTCTCCATCCTCACTTCAGCACTGCAGACAGACCTGATTTCATACAGTGTCTTTGCTCTGGGGATTTTTCCATTGTGCTCATATGGCAAAGATATTGATTGCTGCAGGCAAGTTATACTTTAAACAATCGTTTGTTAGAATTAGATGATCCTAAACTCCTTTCCAACCCTAACCAGTCTATGATTCTGTGATTTGATTACTCTATCTGTCCACCAGCAGTGGCAATGAAATCTCTTCTCAAGTTTTGTTCCAGCAATGAATAGAGCCATTACAGTGACAAAATAGTAAAAACCATAGACTTTTTGGGAAACAAAGTGAGTATTGGTTAAGCACTTCCAACATCTACAAATCCTGCTATAGGGAGATCATAAAAGGAGATGAACCAGACAATAATTTCACTGACTAGGTGTGCATTCCTTCTCATAAAGGCACCAGAAATGCTTTTGAAAGACCTAAATATTCCTGAGAGAGTTTAGCATCATCTGTGTCATTGATCTAGCTAACTCATCCATTATAAACAATGGGGATTATTTGCCGCAGGTTTTCTGCAGTGAAAGCAAATCTGAAGTCAGATAAAGAAAAATAAGAGAAGATTTGGGGGTGAGGGCTTCTGTTCCAGCTTAGAGAGTTTTGCATACGTAGAGCAGCTCTTCCAGCTTTACTCAACAGATCGAAAATAGATGGCAAACGAATGTCTAGTTCATGCATAAATGAATTTTGCTGTGTCAGACCAGTGCACTGGAACAGACACATCAGGCCTTGTTGCACACACAACAAAAACCCCTTTAAACAGCCCCAAGGCTATGCAGTTAGGGTCACCAAAAAACCCAGCTCTGCAGAACATTGTCACACTCCTGGCAGCTGCACAGGCTGCTTTTAAGGCAGGCAGTCCCTCTCTGGTGGGCTGATCTTGGCTGGCTGACATACTCCCACCCAGCCACCTTTTCACTCCCCCTCCACAACAGGACAGAGGCATTAAATAAGACGAAAATGTTCATGGGTTGAGGTAATGCTTGGGACATTACTTTATCAACTATCACCATAGGCAAAACAGACTCAACTTAGGGAATAATAATTTAATTTATTACAAATTAAAACAGACTTGGGTAGTGAAAAACAAAGACAAAAATTAAAACATCTCCCACACGTCACTTAATTTTTTCAGCTCAACTTCAGTTCTCTGCTTAAGGTCCTTTTCTACCTGAACTATTGTATGATTCCTGTGTGATGTACTCTAGGTTATCCTGCTCTCACAGGGGGGTTGGACTAGATGATCTTTTGAGGTCCCTTTCAACACTTAGGATTCTGTGATTCTGTGATTCTATGACTCCTTGGCCTTAGAGCTGCCATATTCACATAGAAGGGCTCCTGGGATCATGCCAGACACAATAGGATATCTAAAGTGCACTAAGCACCTAGCTTTAAACACCTGAATCATTCTGTACAGTGTTCAGTTCCTAACAGATAAATATCCAATGCCATTTGTGAGTTCAGGGAGTGTTTGAGACCTCTAGACAGAGCAAACCAGCCCAGGGCAGCGCTTAGACCAGACCTGCCCTACTCTAGTGTAGTGGTAAAGGTTGGCTGATACTTCTCACAACACCTGAAGTGATGCCACAGAGATTATTTCCATACAACAGAAGCCTGCTCTGTGCAGCTGAGTGTGAGCCAGATGTCTGTAGATGGAACCAGTGGAGTTCCAGGCATTAAGATAAGCATTTAAGGCAATTTCAGATGCACCATTATCCATGGAATCCCTTATAGATTCATATATAGATATATGGCTTCTATTCTGAATTTCTTGACTGAAATATTATCATATATTGCATCAAATACAAGGCAAAATTTTACTGAAGATTTTTTCCAATCTTTCATTAGACAGATTTTATAAAAACCCTCAAATTCTCAGGAATTTCTAAATCTAAATCAGCATCAATGAGACAATATTTATATCTTATTAATATCTTAGTGACTTCTCAAAATCACAAAAGAATCTAAGTTTTACCAAATTATATAAACTAATTTTTGTGATTCAGGTGTCATGGGATCTGACATAGCATGCTTTTAATTCCTGTGTAAGGGAATCTCATTTGCTGCCTTTCTGTGGTTCTTTTTATCACCATTTGAATCAATGAGATTGCTAATTACATAATATGACACCATTAATGTACACAATTAAAATACTGCCCAGATGAGGGTCTGAGCCTCAAACTCATTGTCAGTTTAACATCTGTGCTATTGCTTCCTTTCCTCCTGCTCTGATTTTCTGAGCCAGACCTGTCCTAGAAATGTCAGCAAATGTAATGGAAGTGCACACAACTCATGTTTTGCAAGGTCGAGTGTGATCTTCTCATGTTAATCAGAAAGTGTTGAGAAAAGATACTGGCTTACAATAGGAAGAGTATTTATTTTAAAAGGATATATCATGATGAAAGTTAGCCCTGTGCCAATGCCACATCTCTTGAAGCGGTTGAAGTAACACCAGGACAGGTACAATGTAGGGCTCACTGGGTTAGAGTGGAGTAAGCTAAATGGAAAGCTGCCTTTTCCCAGTTCGTTATCCAAAGATACAAAGAGTGCAACAGAAAGCAGAGCCCATCTTCACAGCTGAAACTTGATTCAAATCCATATAGTTCAAGGTTAAGATACCTCGCATGAGTGATCATCTTCTGACCTATGATGCAAAAGCACTAAAATCATATTTTGTGTCAACTTGGTTACTTTTTTAGAACTGTGAAGTCACTAAATCCCACTAGGAATGCCTGATCATTCTGTTTTATTTCCAATATCGTCTGTGAAGCTGAGGTCTCGTATTCCTGTGGCACCAAACTGAGGATTCACAGTCCTTGTACAACATGTGACTATGTTTTCCCCCATTGTTGATCAATATTTTCATATTTTTCTATCCTTACTACCCTACCTGTACTATACACCTCAGTAGATGTGCAGGAATTCTTCACAGGGCATTGGGTATCATTCAAATCATAAGGTCTAAAGGGTGATTTTTGTGCAAAACTTTTCAGTGGACCACATATTTTGTGACCTAGAGAGCTACATTTTGTGCATTGTGCTAGAGACTCTGAATATATTGCATTATGTGCTTGCAAAAGTATTGCACAGAATGGATCAAAAAGGAATTAGAAGTGAGACTTGCCTGATCTCATTTAGATATGTACAATGCCAATTTCTCCCCTTCTGAAGTGGGCTTACTCTATCAGAAGTCAGAGGCTTGGAAAAAGGTCATTTTCAGTTGTGATTAATTTGACCTGCTTCAGACACCAATTTAGGATGAAACAAGTTATACTTTAGAAGTGTTTTTTCATTTTCTCTGCTCTCTATAGAGTGATTCTTGGGCAGTGAGGCTGTTAGGGTTGTGAGGCACTGGAATGGGTTGCCCAAGGAAATTGTGAGTGCTCCATCCCGGGCAGTGTTCAAGGCCAGGTTGGACGAAGCCTTGGGTGGCATGGTTTAGTGAGAGGTGTCCCTGCTTACGGCAGGTGGGTTGGAACTAGGTGATGTTAAGGTCCTTTCCAACCCTAACTATTCTATGATTTTATGATTAAGGGGCCCTATGTTGCACATGCTTAAGTCATTAGAAGTTATTCTATCCATGTTTCTACTGTAGTTAAGTTTACCACTTTTTTTTTTATGCTGATCTAGGGCTGATCTTTATGAATACTGTTGACCAACACAAAATGCTTAACTCCATTAACAGAAGTGGCTGCTCAGAATTTGCCATGATCTCTCTGCATATGCAGTCTTCAGAAAGCTATGCAAATATAAAATGTTGTGCTGCTGTAAGCAATTTCTATAATCGTCATGATCAAGGTTTAGAAACAATGATCTATATTCAGAGTTGTGATGGATTAACCATGGCTAAGGATCCACAGTCTCACCCTGCTGCTGACTCACTCTCTTCCTAGTGGGCCAGAAGGATGAAAGAGCTGGATGAAGATAAAGGCAGAGAGATTTCCACTCAGTTATCATCATGTGGGAAAAAAGACTTGATTTTGGGAAAATTAATATAATGTATTGACAATTAAAATAGATTTGGATAATAGGAAACAAAGACAAAAAATTAAACCAGAAGCCTTCCCTCTTTTTTTTTTTTTTCAGACTGAACTTTTCTTTCATTTCTGACTCCTCCAACACCTCTACCCCACTGAGCACAAGGGTATGGGAGTTACAGGCAGTAACTACAGCTCTTTCCTCATCAAAGTAGGGAAGTTTCTGAGATGACAAAAATACAGGAGAGGCAAAATAGCTTATCTGTTGCTATTGATAAATTCCTAAACTAATGACTGTATATATCATGCAAAAACTTTCATTAAGGTCATGATCTCAAATCCTCCTAAGTCAATTGGAAGCTGTCAGCTGACATCAAACTTCAGTTATTTCTATAGCATTATTATGGTCACATATCTAAAACAATTGAGGCTTAACAATGCTCTGAGGTTCAATGACACTTTTGAATTTTTTATTCACTTCTAATTTATCTTAATTTAAAAATTAACAGTACACTGTCTCCATCCCCCAACAAATATGTTCCGTGTGTATGAAGAGTTTCTTAAGTAGTGCTGGCACAAATTAAAATGCTTTCTAAATAAAAACCTTACTCTTTGGTAGATCAGAAACAAAAGGTCCATGTTATACCATGATTAGTTGCAGACAGTGAGTCATTTGCTTACAGATATAATTATGTTCAGTTGGTAGCTCAAGAAAATAATGCAGTACATTAGGAAATAAAATAATGACTGTATGGTTGAAGCTATCTCAGAAAGGTAGTTAATAACTCAAGAAGTCCAGTTCCTGCATCAGAAACAGGTGGTTCCTGCTTCTTGGGACATGGTTGAAGAGGGAAGACCTTAATTGTCCAAGAAAGAAAATACCACTGGGTTAAGTTCTACCAACAGCTGGTGATTCTTACTTTGAGATTAATGTTTGTTAAATGATGAGCTCTTGACCAGGAATTCAATTCATGTTCTTGCCTGCAAGCTCTTCAAATTGCTCTCACCAATACACTGACCTCCTCTATTCTACTTTTCCTGTAGGGTTACAGCAGAAAGTTCTTTGTGTATCTTCTAACTTTGGAAAAGGTAAGTTCAGAGGCAAAACTGAAAGAATTATGAACTTTCTGCTCAGGTTAGCAAAGTTAGAGTATCCAAGGCAGTAATTACAATCTGGTTTAAAATATTCCAACTCACCTGTAACCTCCCTTTATTTTTATTTCTTTTTTATTGTGTGTTTTGCTTTCCCCTTCCCTCTAGTATTAGTTGATACAACATGGTGAAAATGTTTGGATTATTGTGAAAAGCAAAACAAACTGATTTGTATGTTAAAAACTGAAGAAACAACCATATGTTGTCAGTCTGCCATCAGCTCTGCTGGGTTTGAATTAAGGTATTGACAGAAAAGAAGGGAGAGAAGCTCAGGCTCACCTCTGTTCCTGTGTACAGAAAATGGCTTTGATTTAACTTGATGTTTCCAAGCTTTTAATTTCACGGGAATCAAATCACAGATTTGTTTGGTAACTTCTGAACTTTACTTGCACATACTGTATTTTGGTTTATAAAGCAGTTTCTTTTGTGTCATAGAGGATAAGAATTGAAGCATGAAAGTTAAGTGAAATTACAGAAAACTCCATTTGTGGTTTAAATGTGCAACGGAATAGCAAGTTCTGCTTAAATTGAAATAAGCTTTAGATCAAGTGGAGATGTGCTACTTGCCAGAGACGCACCGTGCCAAGTGGTATTTTGAACAAGTTCAGTAATAGTAGAAAGACCAAAGATCCAGTAGGCTTAGTGAGCTCAGTGGCACATATACAGATCAGATTAAATAAGAGCAAGGAAGTGCAGCCCAAAAAGCCAACCGTATCCTGGGCTGCATCAAACAGAACGTGACCAGCAGGGTGAAGGAGGTGGTCCTGCCCCTCTACTCTACACTTGTGACACTTCACTTGGAGATCTGTGTGCATTCAGGTGTCCTTAACATAAAAAGGACATGGAACTGCTGGAACAAGTCCAGAGGAGGCCACAAGGATGATCAGAGGCTGTAGCACCCTCCTGTATGAAGACAGGCTGAGAAAGTTGGGGCTGTTCAGCCTGGAGAAGGCTGCATGGAGACCTCATAGCAGCCTTCCAATATCTGAAGGGGGCCTATAGGGATGCTGGGGAGGGACTCTTCATTAGGGACTGTAGTTACAGGGGAAGCGGTGACGGGTTCAAACTTAAACAGGGGAAGTGCAGGGTAGGTATAAGGAAGAAGTTCTTTACACTTAGGGTAGTGAGGCAGCTGTCCAGAGAAGTGGTAGATGCTTCATCCCTGGTGGTGTTCAAGGCCAGGTTGGACGAAGCCTTGGGTGACATGGTTTAGTGTGAAATGTCAATGCCCATGGCAGTGGGTTGGAACCGGAGGATCTGAAGCTCCTTTCCAACCCAAACCATTCTATGATTCAATGATAACTGTCAATAATCTTCTATTTAAGACCTTAATGATCAAATCCAGATACTAAGGTAAAGTGCATACAAAGAGTGACAATGGAGAATTTCAAGGCATTCTCCTTTCTAAGGTTACTTAAGAAAGTGATCAATGTATTGTACAATATCCAGTGGGCAAGAGATACAAAATGGTGGCTTGGTTATGCTACACTGTAAAGAATCTAAAATAAAAATTACATGTACTTGAAAATACCACACCAGATTTATATCTGATGGAAGTCATTGGAATAATGCTGGGAATAATGAATTTGGCTCACACCTTGCATGAGACACTGTTCAAAATGACTGTCACCCACATTTCTTCAGCTTGTATAGTTCTGAATGGAAATTAAAGTCATGCTATGATGAACTACATCCCAAGGGATTTCAACTCTGTTGTGCAAGTTAAGTTCAATTTCACAGTGTAATACCAGAAAAATCCCACTGGGAATTATTTAATTTTTTTATAAAGATTCAACATGTATGAGAACATTTATACAGCCATTTAAAGTCAATCAAGTGAATACAGTGCTCATCAGAGGTGAGCAATTTGCATTCCACATGTCTGAGCTTTCACTTTCATGGGTTTTACACAACTAACTCTGTGGTGATGTTTCTGATTTACAGTGGGATATGTTGCTGGTAGAGGTGAGTGAATGGTTCATCATTTCCATCATCTACATTCAAACCTGATGTGAAAAGTTTCATATGCCATTTCAGAGTTTAATATAATCCCTGGTAGTGGAAATCCTAGATCTCAGTCATTCCTAGTCCCTTTACAGGGGAACCCAAACATCACGTTTACTTCTGCACCTCACTTGTTCCATTTTCATGAGATGGGTTGTGGAAATAAAGCTTATGGCAGGAAATCTGGCATGATATGAAAAATGGCAAGAGAGATTTGCCTCTGCAATTCACATACTGAGAGAAGTGCATACTTTCTGAAGGGTGAGAAAGTAAGAATTAGACTTTACTTCAGCATTACTCATACATAAATGGACTGTACAGTTGCTAAGCAGGTAGTGCTTGACATTCTGTGTACTGCAAGTACCATCAGCTCAATTCTGCTGTCAGTTCCAACAACAGAGTCTGGGGAAGTTGCTCTGATGGTAAGGCAGTGCAGTGTTATTTCTCAGTCACAGATGGATTTCAACTCCCCCCAAACTAAAACATTTGCTTTATTGTTCTCCAGACTATGAAAACATAGAACAACTCATAATGTGAAAATTGAGCTTCTGAAATCTCTGTTCCCAGTATTTAGGCTATGACTTTGAAACAATAAAAATAAATGACAGCTGTCTTCACTCTGCACGTGTGTTTGCACATGCATTAGTTTAAACATACAAATAATTACGGTAGTTTGGGCGGATTATGTGCACATTGTTAAATCTGTTAAATCTTGTGGGAGAAGACCCATCATCCTGTAATGCTGGATACTGTGTGGTTGTATCAACAGTAAAAGACAGCGGGCCTCAATTGCTTGTCTGACATACCCACATGGGTCAAAACCAAAGGTTGTTTTGAATTCTGTAGAAAATCTCTTCTCTCACTCCAACCACTACAATACTGTGGAAACTGCATATGTGGAAATGTGTACAGAATAGGTGGTTCCTAATGCAGCATGCAGTAATTGAGAAGTAGTTATTCATTCAGTCAAACTGTTGAAAACATTTTCTGGTCAGAAATATTTCTTTTCTTTCAAATATGTCTGTTTATATGACTAGCTCCTTGGGGTTCAGTTTTTAGGTTAGTGCTAATGGACTGTATGTGCCTTTGAGACTTTATAGTTCTTTAGCTATATAAACTTGATCTTGTGAAGAATACTCAAGCAATTTCAACATCAAACTGCAAATATCTTCAGCAGAAACTAATAATCTCTGTAGCACTGTCCATGATCAGTGGAGTCTTACTTAAAAATCGTACACCTAATGTGGCTCTGGATACAGAAACACCTTTACTGTAGCACAGCACTTGCAGAAAGGCTACAGATAAGCCCATGTGGTTGATTGAGGCCAACCTCAGTTTGTACCAGTGATCAATAGAGGATCCAGAAACAGTTTTGTTTTCTCATTCTATTTCTAAACCTTTTAAGTATAACCCTACAGGAAGGACTGACAACTAAGAACAGCCAGGGAACTAAACAGGGAGCTGACTAATGTCTGTAGAATAAACCCAGTTGAAATGAGAAACCTCAGCTAAAAAAAAGTCATGAAGACCTGTGAAATTAGATGCAACTATGCAAATAAATCCTTTCCTGTTAGGGTGGTGAGGCACTGGAATGGGTTGCCCATAGAAGTTGTGAGTGCTCCATCCCTGGCAGTGCTTAAGGCCAGGTTGGACGAAGCCTTGTGTGGCATGGTTTAGTGTGAGGTGTCCCTGCTTATGGCAGGGGGGTTTGAACTAGATGATCTTAAGGTCCTTTCCAACCCTAACTATTCTATGATTTTATCTTCAATCTTTGTTTCAAAACCTTAAAAACAAGCTTTAAATTTTAAGTGAGACTAGCCCTTATTTTTTGCTTGGATACAGCTATTTTTAGTTTATACCCTAAATGCAATAGAATCAACCTTTCAATATTTCTTCTTCAAAGTCTTTTTCAAACACTGACCTTTAAAAGTTCTAGCTATAACTACTTTTGCAAGGCCTGCACTTTCAGGGAAAAAAGCTCTCTTCTCTCTGCTGGAAATAATGGGTTTGAGCCTAAAATCAGCAACCTTTTCTTAAATCAGTTCCTTCTCTTATAGACTTTAACTCTACATTAACCACAGGCAGGTGTCCAATAACTATTGAAGAGAAGAACTTCATATAAATTATGGACCTCAGCAGAAATCAATCTATAGTCTAGTCTGATGGGGTACACAGTATCCAAGGACAACAAAACAAACCCAGAACCCGCTGGCAGGTAAGCTTTTCTAAAGTTTCATACCCCTTACATGTGACTATAAAATCCATACAAAATATTTTTAGTTGCTATGACCTGAAATTATAGTTACAATACAGAAGTGACCTGTAAGAAATATAGATCCTTGTTTTGCCAGACCTAACTCTAATCTTAATCTCAAAATTATCAGCAGTCAAAGGAATATGATGTAGACATAGATTATTGTCTCTGAGGAAACATCCCATTGCTTTGCCTGTCAAGCTGTACAGGAGACAGCTATACATTGAGCTTCTTCATAAAGTCATGTGGATCATAATCTTCAAGAACTGCTTGCCTCCCCATACAGACCTGAGCCACTGCCCACAAATATACAGAGCAGATTTAGCTGTGATGCAAGGGTCCTGTACTTAGTTCTGACATAGAATCATAGAACCATAGAATAGTTAAGGGTGAAAAGGACCTTAAGATCATCTAGTTCCAACTCCCCTGCCACAAGCAGGGACATCTCACACTAAACCATGACATGTCAGGCTCTATCTCCTGGTTGCTGTTTGAACTATCAGTCACACCAAAGACTGAGATAGATGAATTAACCTTACTTTGCAGGAATGTGTGAGTACCAGAGGGCATAAGAAAAAAATCCCTGAAGTCTTGTAAAGGCAGCATGGATATCCAGGTTTCTGTCACTCCTATCTTTTCCTCAGAAAAACACATCAGCTTTTCATCTGATCTCTCACCTGGGCTAAACCTATAATAGGTCTGTCTTATCCACAACTATTTGTTGGGAACATTATGATCGGGAGGGTCAGTCTACCAAAGGATGATCCTACAAGTTCATAGAAAGGGAATTGGTGAAGCATTGGAAGAACTTCCTCCAACCAATGAATCTCAGTTTGCTTTTCTGTGTTTGAGAGAAAAGGTCTAGGGTGGGAGACGTCTTCTGTTGCTGACATCAAATTGTTCTGATGGTCTTGGTTTCCTGGCTGTCTTCAAGGCAAGGATTAGATATAAGGTGTGCTAAAAGAAAAATGTTTTTTTTCTAACCTAGATGATGCATCTGAAAAAATCAGTTCTTCACGTTGCTTTGCCAGCCCCCCCTAAACTTAGTCATGATTAATCATAGTCGTCAAGCCAGAAACACCATTAATTATCCAGTTGTGATGTCTCTGCACCATGACATCTGTAAATAACTGCCTTTAATTTAGATAATCTTACAAGAGATAACTGACAATTGTATGTTGTTCTTTCACTGTCTAGTGCAGCTCTGGCTGTGAAGGAATTATAGAGGCACTGCAGGATCAAAATAAGCAGGTTTACAAAAGACCCGTGATCTTCATTCCAGAATTATCCTTTAAATTACATAGTTCCTTTCCTAGACTTTATTCCTCTCACAATACCCAAACATTGTGCTCCAGACAGCTAAGTATATCTAAAGGCACTCATTATTTATGTAGTTATGTTTTACTTCTTTTTGCTTTTATGAAAGCCTTAAAAGTTATTATGTTACTATATAAAAAAGAGAGGATTTAGAGTAGTTTACCACAGTGAGGGGCTGAAATCAATACTGTTTATACAGGCATGAATGTTATTGACTGTATATTTACAATAACCTCCAGAAAGTAAGTCTTAAACCATTAAACCTTCTGGCAAAGTATGCAATTTCATAAACCTTACTAAACATTTTGCAATAATAATTAATTACTGGGAGAAAACAACACATTTGATGAATTTTATCCTTAGGGAAAAAAAGAGATATTTCACTATTGACTTAATTCACCAGTCTGGTATTTACAACAGGAGAAATACCTTTCCTTTGGAAGAAAAACTTCACAGTGAAACATAACCCAAATAGGATTAGTGTGAAGACAATTGGTTTAACTTGCACAGAATGTTGTTTACAATGTTGTTGATAGAAGGCAGCTTAGAAAAATGCACACAGATGTCATTATTTGGATGTAGAACATTTACATGTGACTAAGTAATTAATTATTCCATCCCCTTTAAACCAAGATTCACAGGGAAATTTGGGCTGCAAATGAGTATTCAAGGGCTCCCAGAAACCAGACAGCTGAGGAGCATGTTTCATTAGTGCATTATGCTACACATAACTGCCCACTAGAGATCATTGTCTACATGCATAAGGCATTTTCAGTCGGTCACTGCTGCAGACAGTTTTCACTTTTACAGAGGAGACAGACTAATAAAAATGAGAAAGATTTTCAGAGATATGAGGTGATGATTCTGAAAGTTCCGCTTGTCAGAGGCAGAACTGGGGACTAGGACCCAAATCTGCTGTTTCTTAGTCCCATGTGTAAAAGAGAATAGGTGATTTATTCTTCTATTTTGTGTGAGAGTTGCTACAGCACAAAATCATCATTGGGAAAGATCTAAATCTATGAGAAGTGTCTATTGAGTTCTTTTGAGTTTGAATCATTTATGAAATATTAAAGATTTCAGTTTCAGTTGTAAAGTGGCACCTAACCAACCTTCTCAGTCTCCTTACATGACAGGGTTCTCATAATCTTCCTGTATTTGATTGGCCAGATACCATTTGCTATAATTCAATGGACCTATGTATTTTCCTGATACAAGATGGCTGGAGAAGAAACTAGATCACGAGTGTTCATAGTAACCTAACTTTTATATGAATAGTTTCCTTCCTTTTCTTTTTATTTTTTTCCCAAGCAAGTGTACAGCCAACAAAGCAACAAGACAGAACAACTGAGCAGCAATATTTTGGACTTGAGAGCAGTAAAGCTAAGGGGCATGAATCTGATATTATCAGTGGAGAAAATTTATGTGTTGGGAAGTATTATACAGACAATTGCAGAGCGATTTAACTTAGGTTAATAGGGCAAAAGACAGAGACAAATTAAAGATTATCCCAAAAGTTAGGTTGTGGCTGAGCTCATTTTAGCACTAAATCCAGAGGAATGTTCTTTCCTTGTGTCTGAACCAGTCTTTTTCATTTTATCTTTCCTGATATGTCACACTGGGTAGGTTACTCTTATTTCCCTCCAGACACATCACCTGCAGCTGTAGTTTCACCCTTTGTCCTTCATCCCTTTAACTTTTTGTAGTTGGCCCCAAACCAGGAAAAGACTATAATTCAGATTCATAAGGGAAAACTGATAGGAAGAGCAGACCCTGACTTAAGGCAATGTAAAGTTCCTGGCATTGATGCTCTCTAAAGACACAGACATCTAGACATCTTGTGTGCTGTCACATGAGAGGGAAAAAAAGTTATCCACAGTGTTAAGCTTTAGGTAGGGAGTGACTCAGTTGTAGGATTCCTGGTATTCAGGCTGGGTAGATCTCAATCAAGCAAAATACAAACACAACAGAGCAACAGTATCTCGCAAACAACAGCATTTTACTAAATAGCAAGCGGGAGTGTGTCTTTTTCCAGTAAAGTCAGAGACAAACCTTTTAATTACCAAGACTGTGAATAAAACTAGAATTTAACCAGAAATTGGTCTGATGCACAGCTTTTATCCCAAGAGTTTTTATCTTGCCTTGTTGAAAGTTGTGCATTCTTTACACTTTCTATTTGCAATTTTACTGTCCTGCTGAATCACCCAATATTCACCTTCACATTCTTGGCAGGCTTTAATGTGTTTGCTTACGGTATAATTAAATACTCTGTATTCATTACTTCTCAACTCTGACTTACATTTAGTCTCTTCAATGTAATTACTCCACCATGTACATTCAGTCAAATGTGCTATTCTGTACCTGTCCAAATTTTATTAACCAAGGGTAAATATCTGGTCAATTGCACTATTAGACATAGAATTGTATCTGTCCTTAAGAGAAGCTCTTGAGCCTCTAGTGTGCTTTCAATGGCATGAATTACAGGCATATAAATCCCCTTTCACCCTCTTTTCTAACAGTTCGTGCATTCTGCTTGCTATTAGTGTCAAATTAATTGACTACAGGAAAAAAACAAACAAGCTCTGGTTACACCAATGATTTCAGATGACAATAAAAGTAATTGAGAGAGGATCTGCAGTCTTCCTGAATCTATTGGATCGTCAGCATTAATTATTCAACACAATCTCACTTTCTCATTATTCTATGCTGTAATATTCTAGCAAAACAAGGGAGAAAGACTTGGTGAACCCCCCAGCATCCAGCTACTAGAAATACTGAGGTTGGAAGACGGTATCCTGTCGATCCCACATGTTGATCCTATTCAGAATAGCCTTTTAGAAATCAAGCTCCAGAGAGCAAAACCAAATTAGCTGTAAGATCTTGAGGCTTTTTAAAAGATATTCTCATTTGCTTTCTAAATGAACTGTAAGACTATGAAATCTCGAGTCTTTTTAAAGATCTTTTAATTTTATTTCTAGTGTCTGATCTTTGCAATAACATTCATGGCACTTAAAGTGGAGATAGTTTTAGGTTTTCTTCCAGGTGAATTTTGTGTTTCCAATGTAGTCTCCATCTGCTGCGGACTGCAAGTTAAGGAAAAAAGAAACCCCAAACAGCTGGATTACTCTCACTTGAATTTAGTTAGATGTGGAGTCTAAACTAGTAGTCTAGACACACAGCAGAGAGAAATGGACACCTCTAGAAGGCAGTACAGCCCCTCTAAACCAAAAATAAGTGTTTAAAGCAAGATCAAAAGGCATCTCTAGGAGGTACCTGTCCCTCTGTCTCTTAAAGGAAGGAAAAGAAATCTGCTAATGGAGTAGCAGTTCCATTCCTAGTTTAAAACTAGGTACATCCAACCTCCAAACAAGTGTATTTGACTCAATACAAGAGTGCATACTGAACTGAGCAAAGAATAGGTCGTAATAACTTGGGATTTGGTGCCGTATTGTCAGAGAATGAATGAGCATTCATACAATTTCTTGCTGTTTCTTCAACTTGCTTTGCAGAGGTTCCCTTTGCTGGAGTATGACAGAAGACACACACTTTCTTGTTTTGCTCTAACTGGATAATTTTTAGAGCAGTTATCCATATGAAAGTGGATTTTTTTTAAAATAAGCAATAAAACACAAAGAGATAAAACCTAATTTATAAATAGTTCATATCAGGTTGAAATAGCATCTAATGAGTTTCATCCTGAAGTAAATTCATATTGTCAGGTTTAACAGCCTTTCATAAACTGGATTTACGCTCAGTGGGATAAATTCTCCTTTCAATTAATTTTCACAAATGAAGTTTGCTGTGGTGTAAATGAGAACAGAATCTGCCTCCAAATGCCTAGAGGCCTTTATTGGGAGTTTGCTGATGATGCATACAAGGATATGAAAACAATGTTATCTTCATCTAAGCATAGCCTTAAAATTAGTTAGCAGTTAAGGTATGTCCTCCTTTATTCTGCTGATTTGGAAAATTGAATACATTTATTGGAAGAAAGGATGCAGATTAAAATTCACTGAGATTTTATTGCATAATGGTTAATTATTTCCCATTGTTTTTCCATTATTTCTTCATTTAGAGAAAGAAGATGATTCAAATGATTTTATCAGCTCAGTGGTTTTATGTTCCACATATAATGAAAGAAATAGGAGTAAATACAGGATTTTGGCTCATGGACCTCTCATTTCCAATCAAATGTCCTTAAAAAAAAAAAAAAAAAAAAACCCAAAACATACATAGGAAGTATAGTATGTACTTACATCTGTAGTAATGGTATATATATGTCAACATAAATATGCCATTAATAGGTTTCACCATTGGTGTCATGGCAGTAGATGAAAGCTTTTTGGAAGTTAGTTTAAAAATCATACTGTTAGANAATCAAATGTCCTTAAAAAAAAAAAAAAAAACCCAAACCCAAAACATACATAGGAAGTATAGTATGTACTTACATCTGTAGTAATGGTATATATATGTCAACATAAATATGCCATTAATAGGTTTCACCATTGGTGTCATGGCAGTAGATGAAAGCTTTTTGGAAGTTAGTTTAAAAATCATACTGTTAGAAAACTCTAATTTTGTATTTTTCAACATCCTGAAAGGAGCACATGCAGTTTAGAATATAAAGGAAATAAAGTAGTATCCAATAACTATTAGTTAAAATGATCTAATGACATTTAATATGTCATATAACTCCATGAGGTTTCTCTGACAATTGCAGGAAAAATGTGTAAAGAGATATGATTTTAAAATTATAGCTACCAATAATTACGTTGATGTTCCAAACAAATTTCCCTGGGATAGATCTGATTTATCCTCACACTCAAGGTACCTGAACTAGACACTGGCTCAGGATAAAACATGGCAGATAAGTAAGAACGTTATCCACAATGTCATTTCTTGTGTTGTAGTAAGACCCGAACCTTCATTCCACCAAGAAGCTTTAAGCCATCTAGAAGTGATTATGAGAAGATTTAATGATATTAATAAATATTTTCTTCTACTTTCCTGAGCTCCTTTAAGCTTCTGACAAGAAAAAAAATCCTATCTGTATTTCTGTAATTAAGCTATATCTATTGCAACTCATAATTGTTCTTCTCTAGAGGTGCAAGTAATATTTCCTAATAGATAAACCAATTCACACCAATGAAAAAAACCCGCCAAAAAAGCCCATGATTTGTGACTGCCCCAGTTTTCCACACTCACTTATTCACAAATGTTTTTCTCATTACAATCGTTCTTGCCCTCTCTTGTTTTGTATTCATATCTATAACAAGTGACCATCCATGCCTATATGCATTTCTTTTTCTGGTGCCAGAAGGAGGTCTTCAAATAAAATGAAACTGTTAGAGAAGCTTTATTTTGCAGTATTGAACTCTTCTGTAGAATATGCTTGCAAGAATATATGCTTGCAAGAACTTAGGAAGACAGTTAAGCATTATCCATTTTGAAAAAAAAAGAATGTAGAAAAAACTGTAATTAACTCTTCATTTTCACAGTGTTATTTAACATCTAATTTTCTTAGCAGCAACTTAAAATTGAGAGTAATACCTTTGCAGTAAGAGGAACTGTAGGAGAGCATAAGATTCCCACCTACCCAATCCATGCCACAGCTACAATGATAATGATAACAATATAAGAATTGAAGAGGGGAGTGTCTTCAACGTTTCTCTTTTTCTTTCATGGATTCTGTTGAATGCATCATTTTCTCAGTGGTTTTTTTAGGGATAATTTATAGACTCCTTGTATGCCTTTTATTTTTTTTTAATTCAAATAGCCTGGCAAATAAGGATACTTTACTTAAGCCACAGATAAAAGATCTAGTTCAGGTACCTTGAATATGAAGATAAATCAGATCAATTCAAGGGAAATTTCTTCCTAACACCAAAGTAATTATTGTAGCTATAATTTTAAAATCATGTCATTTTGCACATTTATCCTGCCATTACCAGAGAAACCTTATGGAGTTATATGACCTGTTTTGATCAAAGCTCAAAAGGTTCACAATCCAATTCAGCTTATTAGTGCAGCCACAATAGTATGACATTTCATATCACTTCCTTGCTTCATGATTTGAGTGTTTCCTTAGAATCATTCCTTAGAATCATTCCTTCTTGGCAACCTCTTTATAATATTACAATTTTTGGCACAAAACCTTCAAAATATGGAAAATTATTTCTCCAGTGACAAATAACATATTCAGGGTTAAGAACTGTATCTACCAGAGCCTATCCAATGTCTGATTAGCATTTAATCTCAGCTTTCCTGTTCTTCAGCATCATGTGCATCTGAAAAACTGGTAACAGAGTAAAATACAGAAAAACACACATGATTCCACATGCTTTGGATATGTGTGCACTAGTATGCATGACTAGTACTGTTATGTCCTAGTGAAATACATGGGAAATTGGCTAACCTTACTGTAGCTTTCTTAGCGTTAGCATATCACCTAGAGTAGGTTGCATTCAGAGCCTTTGGAAAGTGGTTGGTCCTAGGGGATAATTCACCTTGGCTAAGGTAGGTGCTTAAAGACATGGTTTCACAAGGAGTTGAACCTAAGAGCTCATCTTATTTCCTCCTCAACCAAGGTCTCAGTACCAGATCCAGTGTCTGCCATTCATTGTAATTTAAAGAAAAAAATAAAGATCCATTGAAGTACAAAACCAGTGCAAAGAAAAAGGCACCAACAAATCTGGGATGGGAATGAAAAGCCATGAGAACATGTACTTTCTGCAGCAATAAGTTGCAGAAATACAATCATGCCCTTAAATGAAAGGCACCACAATATCAAGATGACTCTCACTTCTCTGTCAATGAGGTTTATGTGTCTAGGGCAGGACACCACATCCAGAGGGATGCAATTAGCTGAGATTATTCTTTTCTCAGATGTTTATTGCACAGTACACCATACATCCGGTATGCTGCTGCATGGGGTTAGCTGATAACATGGTGCCAGGTCAGTTAAGTTCCCATTACACAATAACAAGAGCTTCTCAGATGCCCCTGTGTTTATTTCCAGGCAAGTCTGCAGGTTTTGTTTATTAGGAGTTTTCAGAATCCTAACATTCATGCATAGGGAAGTTGTAAAGGATTCAGGTTTCACTCCAGGTAAAATGGCTGTCCTGGAAAAGGACACTCTTTGCTTTTTGTGGTTGTTCCTCATCTTAAGAGTCTGTCTCAAACAAGCAACCTGAAAGAGCTGATTCCAAACTTTAGCTTTAAAGGCATGAGCTAGGATTGTCACTCCTGATGTGGTCACTCCATGGCTATGCAAAAGGACTGTAGTGACATCAAGGATGTTCACAGACTTGTCTGTACTGTAAATTGCATGTGGATCTGAGTAAGTTCTGAACATAGCCTTTGAAAATTCTTCATGGTATTTATGAGCAAAGGCATAATCAGGGATAAAGTTTGAGCTGTGAAAATATTGGCAGGGAAAATCCTGAACACGCAGGATAAGTTCTTATTCATACAGTTTGGGTGGATCTTGGATGGAAAGGCCTGAATGTCCTATAGCTTTACTTGCAGTCAGAAAACCAAAATCCACTTTTCCTTAACTGAAACACTGGTAATAAAAAAATCATCAGGAATTGGGTTAGCCACATCTACAATAGGATCTCACCCCTTATCTCAAGTGTTTGCTAATGCTAGAAGTTACAGGCCCAGCAGAGGAGGACTCTGCCAATGCAGGCAGCTCTAACACTCCCTTAAAAATGTGTTTTGATGTGGAGGGTACTGCAGGAGAGACTTAAATTATACTACTCTGCAACTTAGAAGTGATGTTCTGAAAGATACCCTGGAGCCACTGCAGCCTTCTCAGCTGTGAGATTTGTGCTATACCTCTAAGACATCTCAGCTGTGATATTTAAGAAAAATATAATAGAGAAGGACAGAGCTTTACTTTTTTTTTTATTATTTTTCTTTTCTTAGACTTCTTCTGCAATAAACTGGGAGATAATATAAAGCCAGCGTGTCAGCACTCATCAGCCTCAATTTGGTCCACAGATCATTCAAACACCTCATCTCAAGTGTCAGGGATGCCCTCAATCATATATACATTATCTGAAAAAATAATCACTATTTTCCCCTCAAACATGACACATAATACTGAGATGCTTTGCACTATAGAACCTAGACTGTTCTCATCCCACCATTATTCATGACAAACTTGTGAAATAAATAACTAGCACTATTCCTTGTTTGCACAGCTGGGGTGTTGTCCTTGACTGTGATTTCAGCTCAGATAATTTGGACCAGATATAACTATTGTGAAGGCCATTGTGGTTTAAAGTCACATTTAACAAAGTGTAGATTACAAACCTAGATATAATTCTGTTGTGTCAGAAGACTGTAGTCTGGCTTCAAATGGAAACTAGCCTACAAAATTATGTCCTTGTTAGGCCTTATGTATTGTGTCTCATCTGCTTACCTACACACTTTCTTTATTTTCCCCTCTCTCTTTTGGGAGCTCTGTGCACTGCTGAGGTCTACTGTGCAAAGTGACCCAACTGCAAATAGTCTGTCGATACTGCTGCTACAGAAAAAGTGGAAGTGAAATGCAAATCCAGGTTAAGAAGAGGGCAAGGGAATTTGTGCAAATAAACACAGTAGCCCTGTTTCTGACACAGTGCAGTTCCAGGACAAAACTGAGGTAACTTTCTTGCCTTAGAGGAGTTATTTTAGATTTGCATTTGAATGAGTAGATAGACAAGTGGGCCTGGTAAAGCAGTCTGACTCATTCTAATCCAGGAGATACTGGATTTAACCATGTGTTGAAGCCCACCAGTATATAGCAATTCACTGGCTAGCTTCTTAAAAAAGTAAACCCATCAAATGAAACAGCATTAAGATTTAAAAACCTCTTAATTCCAAATATGGATACTGCTATTTATTTGTAGACTTAAAGAACTGTAGTTCCCACTTTGTACCAAACAGGTCTCAAGAATTAAGCTACTTTTAAATAAACTACATAAACAAATGGCACATAAATTGCAGCAGACATTTGCACTACAGCATCTCAGAAAGAAAACTTCAGAGGGTTTAGCAGTTCAGCTCAAGAAATTTGTTGCTGAGCAAGCCTGCATTTCAAGCCCCAGTGATTGGGGGTATCATCATATGAAAACAGTTTAAGCCTCTCTCTACTTATTATCATAAGATTAACTGTGGATAGCTAAAAGAGATTACACAGCGTATTTTACCATCAGCATTTATACTTTCCTGAGTTAGCCATATCTTTCTAAAGAAATATCATGGTGGAAGATGCAGCACTATATCAACCTGAAAGAATACAGATCTCAGTTATCAATGGGTCACATAAGCTATTTGGAGATTGATGGCAGCTCCAGCAATTCAGAAGCTTTAAGAGTATATCCGTAAGGTCAAAATATAATTTAGTACTTGTTTTCTTGCAGTGGTGCTGGTGGGAAATGCCATTTCTACCACTCTGATTTGATTCTTTAGTGGGCATGCCTTAATGCAGAAAATTTGTTGCTGTTGTTGCTGAAGCTTCTGCTAAAGCTTTCCTATAAAAACACACTTAATCTAAAAGCTGCAGTATTTCATCTGCTTTCAGCCTTTAACAGAGTGGAGGAATTCATTAAGTCATCTGAAAGCAATTTTCAATTATGAAAATACAATTTCAATAAGGGGAAGAGGAGTCTTTGAAGATGACAAAAGTGGGAAGTGATTGACACACTCTGTTGTCAGCTGGAATCAATTTCACACTTGGGGAAAAATACCTTCGCTAGGGAATGATCATCCATCAGCAGGAGGCAAACTGCAGGGAACTGGGAAAGGAAAGAGAAAGTAAATCCTATCTTAATCAAAATATTCAGCAGCCTGAACACCCTTCACCTTGGCAAAATGAAACCTCTTTAATATAAGTACTGGACCTCATTGCATGGGCACTCAGGGCAACACTAAAGAATTGCAGGAATATAACTATCTGTCCAGATTTAGGTCTTATTCAGGCACAATGCCATTTGGCTTCAAAACCATCTTTGTCTCAACAAGCACTGCGAGATATCCCTAAAGTTGTTACAGCTGCTGAATAACACAGTATTCTGTACAATATAGGTAGTGTTAATACTTAAACATGCAAAGTCTATTTACAGTCTGTTGTGGGTCTGAGAATCAGCTGTTACTTCCCTGCAGAGCCAGTGTTTCATATGGTGCCAGTTCTCTCTATCTGTAAGTTAAGATAAAAACATGATGAGAAATAGTCTACTAGATTCCCTGATATACCGTGTGCATTTTGCACAGCTGCCAAAGTGCTATTGGGGTAATAGTCAATAGGAAATATCCCTTAAGAAATCTATGGTGGCAAGTTTGTGCCGCGTCAAATGAGGGGGCAGTTCCTACTGAAAATCAGCATAAGTCTGATATCTCGAAAAAAGCCCTGAAGTCAGTTTGCAGAGGTGGTGACTGACAATAAGAGGTTCTAAAAGCAGGATTGCATTCCAAGTAAATATTGTGGAGTGGTGCATAGGAAAAATGACTGATAACTACATCAAGCAGATTGCACACATGAGTAGATGGGGGACATTTCACTGGTAGTACTGCTAACATATCGCTGCCTCCTCTGTGTTACCTTGACTTATCCATTTCTTTCAAGCAGAGACTGTTGCAAAGTGGCATCAAGGCAGGGTAATATGTTTGAAGAATAAGCACGATTTTTACTACGTTAAGGTTGAGAAGCTGGAATGGCTAAAACCACAATTGTACTGATTATAACTGCTGTTTAAGAGCACTGAGATATGCGTGATTCTTGGGAGACCCAAATACTAGGAAAAAATAATACATATATAGCTCTGAAAGTATATAGATGCAATAGGGACAACCTAATGAGATAATAATAATGGGGTAGGTCAGAACAGTCTTTCTCCCTCCCTCTGCTGTCTCCTCAGAATAACTCAGTCCACATCTCTGCTGCTTGTCTTGATACATGTTGTGTGACTATGCTTGTTTTCATCACAAGCTTACATATGGGCTGGTTCTTATTTATTTATCTCAGTCTTCTTATTTATTTATCTGTCTCAGGCACCACTATTCAAAGCTGTGATGTGAACTTACCCTGTCAGTTAAAGATTTAGCTTGAGGGAAGCCATCACAGGGACTAGCTCTTCTCTAGGCACAGAGCTCCTCTTTGGGTCAGAGGCAATTCTGCAATTGTTCAAGTTTGGTATTTTTTAGACTTGTATTTTTATGTTTTCCCATACACTGAGAATACTGTCTACCAAGCCTCATCTTTGTGTGATGGCATTGAGAATATAGCCAGCATGCAGAAGGGCCTGAGATATGCGTATGTGAAGCTGCATACTATGCTAGCATAATGGTGGAAGAGCAGATCCATCAGGGGAAATGAGTGACAGCCTTTCCCATTTCTGTTGCTCACTACTGTGGTCTCCAACCAACCAGAAGACCCTGGTTTTGTGGGAAGATCCCTTCTTGTCCAACTCCAGAATAGACAGATCCTGGACTACAAGAGGAATCACAACTCCTGTGAAATCAGTGGCATTTAGGTCCTCAAAGAGCTTTGAAAAATCTCCCCTAAATTGTTCTTAACAAGAGAATTCAGATGTTTTTGAAAAATGTCACTGTAGGCTTAAAATCTCCTTTTGGTTTCTGTGGCAATAGGAGTGATTTATACAAGAAATGTCAGTGCTTTAGAAAGCATTTTTAAGTAAAGAGACTGCCTACTGTAAGAGACTTTTGCAAAGATGAACTTCAAATATAAATCGTTATAATAGAGGGGTTAAGTATTTATATAAATCCCTTTCCAGATGTCTAGGTGGTTGATAAATCTAGCCCTGTGGTATTAACATCAGAATGTATTTATCGATCCTTCTACTTTGAAGGAGGCTATAGATTTGCATTGATTTTCCTTTTTGCCTTGTTTGCTTGCTTGTGTTTCTAGGTAGGTGGGTCTCTTTGGCTGCCATATAGCAGTTTTTAAAGAAAAATCTGAAGCCAGAGTCTGCCCAAGTCACATAATGTTTTCATTTTAGAATATTAGCTAAAACCTACACATTGTTCTTTCTTACAGAGAAGAGAATTACCTGGCATAATTTATTAGTGAATTGTATTTGTTTCTTACTATGTTGTTGTAAATAACTGTAAGAAATTGCAATGGAAACATCTTATCTACTAAAAGGTAGGCAAAATGATGGCCCAATCAGTATACCATACTTTTTTTTGAGTCAATTTTTCCACCTATATAGCCATGTGATAATATTTTTTTCTGGGAAATAGTGGATCAATTAGACTTTTACTCCCCCCACAACTGAAACAGGTTTATATGTACTATATAAGCTCTGGGAACGATTATCACAGCAGTTAAAGTTATGCCACTTATGCAGATGATGTACTGCTACAATCCTAAGCATTGCCATTGTGTCATGTAGCTCTAGGCTAAAATAAATGACTTTGAAATGATAAAATCACTGTTCTGGTTTGTTACAGGAACTAAAAGGAAACTCCAGTGGTTTCCATGCAAATCATCTCTTGTAAGACATTTGTCAGTGTCAAAGTTAAGTCTGTTGAATTCAGTGTCCTCCAAATGAAAGTTTCATTAAATGCTTTTTATTATACGTAATGGCCTATTTTACAAGTGTCTAATCTAAAGTGTAAGAAGCACTAAGTTATGAGAAAATATTCCTAGTCATAAATAGCCTGCTGATAACCACGGCTTCTAAAATATTCATTTTAAAGGAAATGTAGAGTAAAGGTTCTGTTCCCCTGTCACATGATGGATTGAATTGCTAATATTCTGCCATTTTTACAAGCAGAGATCTGCCATTGCCTCAAGAGGTACTCTTTTCACTCTGTACAAGCAAAAAGGGTTTAGAAGATTTAACAGATAGACAAGGACAAAATCTTACACTGATGCAGATCTTATGTTAAGATATGTAGTTAAGAGTGCTCCAGGATAGGAAGATCAGATTTATGGGATGAGATTACAGATTTGTTTCCCCCCAGCTCCCCTGGCAATTACATGTACCCTATTCTGGAGTATATTTAACAGTAAACTGTATGAACTGGCTAATTTATGTTGGGTTCATGCAACTGGATTACAGTTAACTACAGGTAACATGAAGTGTGACTGACATTTATAGCATATAATTAAGGAACACAGTGAAGAATTACCCTGTGTTGTTAAGAGGCTGTGTGCTGTCTCACTCGACCTTCCTTCTCACATTAAACAATGAATACAAGCCTTGTTTCTCTATACTGTTCCTCTTCACAACATGATTAACTTCCATAGGAGAAGTTGTTACTCAAAATCTTCTCACTACTCATCACCTTCAGACAGCCCTTTTGGCTATAATAGGCTACAGCATCCACATAAATTTTCATCTAGTCTCAAAGGATTTCCAGACTTTGTAAAAGCTCCTCCACCCTATTAGCCATGGCTTAGATTCAGTATACCTTAACTGTTACCACATATGCTGTTTCACATTTGTTTTCACTTCCAGATCCTTCATTTCAGGGAATCCCAGAGCACACCCCTTTCTTCTTCTCTCCTAGACTCCACTCCTGCCTTTCAGGATGATTCTTTGGTTGTTCCTGTCTCCAGGATGACCCTTCTATAACATGGCATCGGGTATGTTTTCATTTGTTTAGTTTAAAGGGCAGCATTCTTACAGGACCATTTGACTTAGTAGGAGGAAATCACTGATCTTGTGACAGAGAATGTAAAAGAGATCAATAAGAATACATCAACACAAATTTTAAAACCATTGCTAAGATTTGCACATGCTATTGATATTGGCTGGATATCTTTTTGACTGCTATGCCAAAATAACTTCTTGGATTCAGTAAAGGGTAACAGATTGAAATGATGCATCCTTTGATATCCTGAAGGCCAAATGGATGTTCTAATTTCTAATAGTCAGGTCACAAAATATATAGAAGGGAAAATAAACTTGATAAAGCATCTGTTGCCTCCAATTGATGCTTTTTATATATATTCTAAACATACATAATAACACAAGACTATAACACCATCAATTATTTATTTTTTTTTATGTATTATATATCCCAAGTTTCACCTCAAACAAGCAAATAATGTCTCTGCCCACTCGTCCTCCTGGTTGCTGTTGCTTATAATGCAGCTCTTCACCTGTGTCCACATTAGTAACTGAAATGTTAAAAACCATCTCTGTTCAGTGAGACACAGAGGGCTCATTAGCCAAGGCATCATTTATACATCTGACAACATCCATTTCTTTTGACAACCTTGCCTACTGCTCACTGAAATAAAAAAAGGCTAAAACCCAAAAACATCACTTACATTTCTTCTCTAAAAGATCCTGCCTCAGACAGCAAGAAATACAATAAGATTCAACCATGTAGTGCATCGTCTGATCCCAACACGATTCAAAACCAAGTGCCTCCCTCTGATTTCCAAGGATGTACAGAGCAGCGATTCCTTCATTCAGTAAATTCAGGAGGAGTACTAATATAAAACTTTACTGTGATCGTAACTAATGGCCCTTATTTCACCATCTCATTCAATCAATGATACTATTCAAGTAATGAGAGCATTATCTTTTATGAGTGGTATTTATTAAATACAGATAAAAGTGGCACAGTAAATCTTACCCATTCACCTTTCCTATGCTTATGTTTACACTGATGTGTGAAAATGTTGAAAGCTGCTTTGTGTCAACATTTTGTGCTTTTGAAACTTTAAGAAGAAAATAAGTATTTCTTGAAGCCATATTCTTGAGAGGAAACACATGCATAGACCCAGATTGTTGTACAAAAATATGAGACTATGGACAAAGCCACCTGGCAGGAAGGAAGAAGCTGGCTGAACAAGCATATCAGATCATACGAAGTTGTTGAGCAGTTACCAGGCACCAAGTGCTTTTTGGAAACTGTACATATACACAGTGTCATCCTGCCACTGGCTGCTACACAGCTGAGCCATAAGTCCGTTATCTCTTCTAAATTCCCTCTTTTGACTCACTCTTTGAGCCCCTACACCTACTAGCAAGCTAACAACAGGTCTGCATGCCTCTGGACTCGGGGATTGTGCACTACCCTCATGCGCTTCCTTAAATCAACACATGAAGATGGCAATATGTCAAATGGCACCTTTTTATTCAGCTTGGCATTAAATGCTGTTCTGCTCTTAAAATGTAACCGCAGAAATGGCGCTAAGGGATTCCATGTTTATCGTCTCTTGATGGCTTCCATATCTAATGAGATCAGATGGTTGTTGTAAATGCCAATTCTGCAAACTCCACCTGGGAACCAAAAGTCAAGCTGTGTTTTGCACTTTTTCTCTGGCTCATGTGTTCTGACTGAAGCTACAGATTATGACAGAGTTTTCTTAGTAATTCTCTCAAAGGTAAGAACAAAGAACTTGAAGGGGTGTCCACAACTGCTGAGCCTGTCCTCTGGTGCCAACTGGAAGGGGTATCATGCAACCACTTCCATACATGGATTTTCCAGAATCCCACCGCTACAATCATGAGAAATATTTCAGAAAGCATTTCAGCCAAATGTATTTATGGCCAGGTTAAAACAATTTCTTCCTGCGCTAACCTTGTCCTCTGCTTTATATAAGCATTTCATTTTCCAGGTGCTAAGCAGAACAAGCATGACTTTCCTATATCACAGGCCAAGATCCAACCCAAGGCTTTGGCTCTTTGTCCCTTCTTACCAATGCTTGTTGGGTCCAATTAGCACACAGTCAAGTGCAGGCCCAGTTGGGAGGCAACAGCTAACAGCTGAGAAACAATAAGGAACAGATTTTTAAATTACCACATGGAACTCATTTGCCTTCTCCCTGCTGAGATCAGCATCTGATTTGATGAACATTTCTCCTTTACTGTTATAGCTTAAATTAACACTGTGGCTTTGTCCTGAAACAAAGGAGAAATGCTCATGCTATCCGTTAAAGGTATTAGCTGGAAGGAGGCAAAGCACAGCTCCACTTATTATACAGAATCCAGTTGTTACAGCAAGCATAGTAAGCAAATGAGGAATAAGGACACATGCATGCATGTAGTGAAGCACCAAAAAAGAATTCCCCCAGAAGAAAGGATTTGCAGTTGTCTTCAGCTTTCTGCACTCACCTTTGTTGTTCTTGTGAATCTAATTGTGCATAGACACAGTTCAGTCTTATTAGAGCAATCCACAAAAATATAACTGTGTTTGAAATTAAGGGGGTGTCTTCCTTGTATTACATTTGTGGATCACTTCCACTGTGGAATTAGATAATGCACCCATTTTTTTTCTATTTTGTATTTCCTACTGATAACAATCAACTTCTAGCAAGATACTGTATTTCAACACCTCTGGTTCCTTGTGCCATGTCTCTCTCACTAATCTACAGCTTTCCCCTCTCTTTCTGTCCTGCATCTTGATTATTGTTTTGTGGTGTAACTGTACAACCCTTTGTGGACTTAGTCTAACCACAGTCTAACACAGCTGAATGAAAACCAGATCATTTGCAAATGTCTTGTGGTTCTGCTCATGAGTAGAACTCTCTCATTCCTTCACTTATTTCAATCTTGCAGTTATTTGTTTATATAGCTTTAGGTTATGTTTGGCTTACACCCTATCAGCCCGCACTGAAGGCAAGGCAAGCTCTCATTTTGCTGTAAAAGATGATGCAGTTAGACCTGATGCCGTTTTGGTTTGTTGCATCAGAGAATTTCACCTGTACAACTGTTCCAAACTGATGTCTGGGAGCTCACAGGTAGCCTCTCTGCAGGCTTGTAATTCCCTCTTGAAACAACCTATTAGGTTGTCTCCTTTATTCTAGTTATTTCCCACCTTCTAGTTCTTGCACTAATTTCAATTTTATCTAGCCTAACTAATAATGTCCCATGTGGGAATAAATTAAATGCTTTACTGAACTCCAGGTAGATTAGATCTACTGCATTTCTTTTGTCTGGAAGATCAGCTAGCTTATCAAGGAGAGCTATCATGTTAGTCTGGCACAGCCTATGTTTGATAAACTGTCTTATTTGTCTCATTTATCATTTTCCTTCATTTAACTGCTCTTTTGTTTGCTACTCTTTAAGAGCCTGCAAAGCCAGTTCAGGCCAGGCTAACAACCAGCAAAGGGCAGTTCAGCATTCACTCACATGTTTCATGAATTATATCTGTTTTCTTCAGTCATAAAATTGATCCTCAGACTCAACAAATCTTGTTAAAATTCCCTGCTACCAGGCTTGTAGCACTGGGCTAGATGCAGCTTATGTGGTCCTTGAAGATGTGATAGTGTGCATTTTTTAAGTGTTTTTTCTACCTGTAACGTGGTTATTTATTTCCACAGCCTCAGTGGCCATCCTGCCTTTTTCCTCTTCATTTGAGACCATTATCTTTATTGAAAATTGAAATTATTCCATTTCAATGCCATCACAAGTTTGAATCACTACCAATCTAGACTGCAGATGGCTGCAGCCTTTTAGGGCTGCTGCCGTTTTATTCATGTGGCTGAAGAAGTTTTCTTCCCATTTGTTCCAGTTTCATTACAGATAAATGAATCCAGATCTGCAAAGCAAGCAGTAATTCACAGGGCTAAGGATGATATTCTTGTGAGTAAAAAAAGAAAGCTGAAATCTTGATACCTGCAGGGAGAAGATTCCTCACGGAAAATGTGCTATTTTTGCAGGCACATCTCATTATTACATTTAAGGTGATGTCTCTGAGCTGTGAGCAGATATAAAGTCAACTGCATATCAGAAACAGATACAGAGTCAGCAGCAGAATGAAGTTGATTAGAACATTATGAAACATCAGGGCAAAGGCATTAGAGAGAAAAGTAGCAAGCAAAGTTTGGATAAGAAACTGTTCATATAATTCTATATATGATCATAAAGTGAGCCCATGGCAGAACCTGCAATACAAGCTCAGGCTGCCAATACAAGTTCATGCTCACCACTTCACAGTACTGCTTCTTTTGACCCTGTTAAGTTAGTCCTGGTTAAAACTTCTAATGGTCATATGCATGACAGCAGCACATGCATAAAGGCCTGGCTGTCAGAGCAGCTGCCCTGATTTTTACACTTTGCAAGGATATGTCCTGATGTCTCTGGATGAGCCTGTGACACATGTGACAGTGGTGAAAGGGGATAATGTTTTCCTGAGTAGGGCAAGGCAGGAGAAAATGCTTTCCCTCCTTACTTAGTCATTGCCACTCACCCTACTGCCCCTGTCCTCTTCTTCACTGACACACAGACCACAAAGTCATGATCATTTGCTTTATTCACAGCTAATTATTATAAACATCCCCAGGTTTTTTGCACATTGTCAAAGCTAACTGAAAGCACCTCTCAAGTTCCAGGCTTTTATTGGCACTCTCAGATAAAAATTGCAGATGTGCTTTTATTTGGGTTGCTTGTTTGCTATAAAGCTAATTCTGCTGTTACCATTGCTGCTGACCCGACCCTCTCCATACTGATGGGAATCCCTCTGTGGCTTCAGCTCAGCACAGCACTCTCTGATCTTTCTCAGAGGGCTTGTATTTCTTTTATGAAATAATAAACATGAGACTTAATTTGAACTTCAAATACGAGGAAAAGAGCCAATCCCAGACTGCAAAAGCAAGAGGGGATTAAGCAGGGCAGTATCCTAATGGAGCAGAGTCAGGCCTCTGTAATTAGAAAGATGTGAGGCCTCGGGTGTCACAGCTCAACAGAACAGCATCTCCAGAGGTTGTTCTCCCATACAAAATAGGATGCAGTGTTAATAATAAATGTGAAGCTTAATTAGGATCACAAATACTGGGAGAAGAAATCAACTCCTAGGCTGTATAATTATAAAATGAAGCTCAAATACTTAAAAAGTAACAGAAATTGAGGGTATTTTCCCCTCACTTGTGTAGACACAACATGCTCTGTCAGTGAGTGTGGGCATCCTAATGATTTTTGGCTTATTTGACACTGTCTTGGCTGGGGTTAAATGAAGAGCTTCCAATTACAATCATGTTCCTCTTCAGCTCAAAAGACAGCACCAGGTTCCTGTCACAGATTCTGTAATCAACTTGTCAGCATTTGCATGTCATTGGTGAGCTGTAACCTTTCTAGCAAGGTCAGCCTTTCCAAAGAGTGGAAATAAGGTGTCTAAACAGACCTCCTTAAGCCTCAGGTTTTATTGTAAAATATCTTCTCATATTTTCACCAATTTCTGATAGTCTGGCAGAAATCAAAACAAATTTGCAGAGCTGGTTTTGGTAGCTTGGAAAACTTCAAAGAAAAGAGTACATCACAAATTCAGAAGAGAATTTATGAGGCCAGTTTCAAGGCTGATACTTGCAATGAGCAAATGCATATATTAAATAACACAGGCATTGATCTATTTGTTATGCTTGTTTCTGAGAAACAGAAACAGTTTGTTTATGAGAAAGAACTTGTATTTCTACCTCACGGGCATATTAAAAGCAGTTTTAAAGCAATTCTGCTGCTTTTCTGCATCTGTACCTGAACAGCCATGGGATAATAAGGAAGGCTTCTGGAGGCAGAGGTAGCAAACACTTCATGTGTCACATGCATACAAAGCAGTCACACTGAAGGTTCATCTGGCTTGTGTGTTTTTTTCTGATAATGGATCTATTAAGAGCATTTCCCTGTGGATAAAAGGTAAAAATACAAAAACATAGTAGTCAGAGGATGATCCTGCCTCAATAAATTCTACCGGTACTTATAATCATTAAACTAAGTACACTTTGAGCTGGTAGTTGTATCTGCCTCACCATTTGCTTAAAAAAACCCCAAACAAATATCAAACAAACCATGCTTGGAGCTCTCCTTCTCTATTATTTTTATAGTTATTTTATTTTGGTTCTTGCAATATCTCATTTTAACTGTACGTTATGAAGACAAAAAGTTCACACTTTGTTTAAACCTGTTGTCTTGATGCCTCTTTGGATGGCCTTTTTCTCATACCCAAGGTAATAAACAATAATTGTTCCCTGTGACCAGATAAAGAGTAACTTCTGCTTAGGTGCTGGCAATAAGCAAGTTTGGAAACTAAGTACTGTGCAAAACTTGAGGCTTCTATCCCATCTGAGATCAATAATCATAGAATCATAGAATAGTTAGGGTTGGAAAGGACCCTAACATCATCTAGTTCCAACCCCCCCGCCATAAGCAGGGACACCTCACACTAAACCATGCCACACAAGGCTTCATCCAACCTGGCCTTGAACACTGCAAGGGATGGAGCACTCACAACCTCCCTGGGCAACCCATTCCAGTGCCTCACCACCCTAACAGCAAAGAATTTCTTCCTTAGATCAAATTTAAACCTCCCTGTTTAAATTTGAACCCATTCCCCCTTGCCCTGTCACTACAGTCCCTAATGAAGAGTCCCTCCCCAGCATCCCTATAGGCCCCCTTCAGATACTGGAAGGCTGCTAGGAGGTCTCCATGCAGCCTTCTCTTCTCCAGGCTGAACAGTCCCAACTTTCTCAGCCTGTCTTCGTACGGGAGATGCTCCAGTCCCCTGATCATCCTCGTGTCCCTCCTCTGGACTTGTTCCAACAGCTCCATGTCCTTTTTATGTTGAGGACATGATTCTTTTCTCCCTTTTCCATCAGTAAAGGGGAGGAATTGAGCCATAATATCTGAAAATCCAGCTCCTCTCATAAGATTCTTGTGCAAAGCCAATGAGATGAATTAATCATTGCAAAGGTAGCCATAATATTAACTTTTTACAAGAGGCAGTTATTGGGTTTGAATACACAGTTCAGTGCTCATCCTAGTTCTAACCTCGCAGGGTACTGAGGAAATTTTCACAGAAGGGGTAAATTTATTGCATAGAGAGTTAAAAAGTTCTTGAATCGGAACTGGTCACCAAATGAGAGGAATACACTGAGAACATGGGAAAGTTCTGCAAGAAATCTCTGCAGGATACCTAATGCTATGCTGTCACACTGATAGTTTTCAGAGATGCTCAGATGGCTGCCATCTAAAAGGACCATAAGTACATGTTGCTGTCTGCTACAGGGCTTTAGCAACCCAAAGCACACTGGTATACTTCCTGAGTGTAATTTTACAGGAATCTCTAGTTGTGGATTCCTCAAAGTGATACAAGTTTTTAGTCTGGACTACACAGATTATTTTGCCTCCCTGGTTATTCCACTGGGATGAATTCATTCAAAAGCATGGCAAAGGATTGGTTATATGTGACAAGTCAGCAGCTCACTGTTTGAAACATGAATGAAGGAAATGTTATTCTGCAGCCCATCACTGGTTTTGTAGTTGTCATTACAAAGACACCTGTGTCAGTGTGACCAAAAATCACGAGCTGGTATTGTCATGAGGCACCATTGTTCTTGGATCTTCCCAGAACAAAAAGCACGTAAAAGCAACAGGAGTCTGTCATATTTAGAAACAGCAAATACCCTTTCCCAACCCAACCTGTGGTCGACTGGTGGACATCTTTCCTCAGAGAACTCTTAATTGAAGCAAAATAAATGGAAATGAGGTCCTTAAGTGAACCTATTTGCAGTAAAGGTGGTTACAAAAGATATGGGCAGTGCCATATAGAGACATAAGCTGAAACCAAACATTGGCCAAAATCAGTTGTAAATCAGAAATTGAGTTTGCCCCTAATATTTCAGATTTGTCTTGAGATAAAAGTTCAAAAAATACCCGGAGACATTCAAGGCCTGGCTGGATGTGGTTCTGGACAGCCTAATCTACTTGGAGATCATTGTAGGAGGGTTGCACTAGATGATCTTTGAAGGTCCCTTCCAACCCACACTATTCCATGATTCCATGCCATATTCTGAAATTGTTGGGGCACCCAAATGTGCAGGCCAGAACATGCTGGCATAAACTGGGCATTTTTAAAGGTTGATTATGGAACAACTATGCTTAAAAATATGGATCTAAGTTATTTTGGTTCTTACATCTTTCCACACCCTCTCTCTGGTCTCTCCCTGTGCAAGATGGGGGGAAGAGTTATCACTTAGGTCCATTTGTTGATTCATGCAAAACATGGCTTTAGTGAGAACAAGGCACTTGTGAAGTTCTAAAATAGTTTCTTAAGAGAGGTAATCATCCCTAGGGTTTACTGGACTGTTTAATACATGGGAAAACTGCAGTCTCTTTTGTGTGCCCTGGAACTTTATCTCAGATTAGTGTTAATTTGTCTGCTGATATAAGCTATTAAGAATTTTCCCTTTAGTGAAAAGACAGCAAGACTCTGCTCTGAAAGGCAAAGATCCAAAAATGATTCGATGCTTGATGACCCTGATAAGCACCAAAATCCCTTAAAAACTAGCCTTGAAGTTGCTGAAACCTAAAGTGATATCAAGAGAAGTATCTGCCAGCCTGACTTGCCTCCAGGTATAGTATCTTGTATGTGTCTGCCTACCAAAGGCCCTTACCAGTAGCTTCATGGTTCAGAGAATATGGGTAGGATGCTCAGGTCTCTCTTCTGCTTTGCAAGGACTTGGCAAGCTTCTGGTTTTGAGGAGAATGACCCAACAAACAGCTGAAGTTCCCCAGCAGGAAGTGTGCCTACCTCCTTAAACAAATAAAAACTCTTCAGAGAAGGCAGTTCTTTTGCATACTTCTATTGCCACCTCATGTCTGGGTTGTTTTAACTCCCTCAGCTCTACATAGGGCAAATGAGTGCTGTCACCTCCTAGTAAAGCTTCTCTGAAGGTGGCAGGCTCTGCTCACTAGTGGTGTTGGCTGACTATAGCAACTGGTTCCAGCAGGCTTATGGCTATAAATCCAGACAGTAATGAATGCTTTTCTACACAGAACAGGCTAAAAATGCCTTCAAAATGCTAACATTAGCCTCAGGATGTTTGGTACCTTCATAGTCAAAAGGCTGGGTTTCTCTAGGAATATGATTGAAACCTAAATCATCCTCTGCACAGCAATCCATGGCTTTAAAAGCAATCCAGAGCAATGATTCTCCTTACGCTCAAGCTAGTCCCTGTCTTTAGGTGCAGGTTAGTTTTGTTTATCAGAAAAGTCAAGCCTCTTGTTACTAAGCAAGTGTGCTACATTTCTCTGTCAGGAGAGAATCCCAGCCTAACAATCCATAGTGGAAGGAAATTCAATTTCTCTTTATTTCTATCAATAATTCTGTTTCAAATATAGCAAAATGTGAAGAAATGTAAACAACTGATTCCTTTTCCCTTGAAATTAATACAGACGTCATCAAACTATTAAAAGAGCTGTGCATAATTAATGCAAATTATATCAAGGGCAATGCATTGTATTTGCTTTTTTATTGCCCAAATCTCACACGTACAGACAAAGATTAGCAGCTGGAGCTAAACATTTATAGATGTGAATACTGTAACAAATTGAATCAACAAATGGAATTCACCTTTTCAACCACTATCCATAAATATGCTGGCATAGATGCTCTAAATGGAAAAGGTTTTATTCTGTCACATTATGTGTACCCACTCCAGGGCCAAAACCTATGAAATTTAGTTTCTTTACCCAGAAAACTGTAGATGAAGAAGCAAAGCAGATGAAGAAGTGAAGACAGAATCATTTTACTCAGGTGTTTTACAGCGTGGAAAGCTGTGTGCAGAGCACCTTGGCAGAAGCACTGGGATAGCAACAGAGAGAAACATTTTAATAAGACTGCCTACTAGAGGCATATAGTTACAACAATGCAGAGACTTTTAGAAAATAAGGAGGCCAAAACCTGAGCTCTACAGTCATATCATGAAGCACTTAAGAATAACAGCATGATCACCTCTAAATATAGAAAGCAAAATTCTCTTTCTTTGGGACATAGCCATACTTTTGGCTTTTGTACAGCAAAAAAAGCCATGGACTTGGGAGACCGTATGCACTGTGGATTAGCTGGAATTCGACTTTATTATAAAGAAAGCCAAAAGTGTTGTTTTTTCTTTTTTTAATTTTAACCATGCACTGTTGAAGTCAACGGGAGCTTCACCACTCATTCCTGCAGGAACTGAAAACGTTTAGGCCAACACTGAGCACTTTCAAAATCCCCCACTTGCTGTTTATGCTTTGAACAAAATGAATAACTTTTCAGAGGTCTTTCTGTTGCATCCTCCCCTCCACACACACACCCTCAGCTGGGGGAGAGCAAGAAGAATAAAATAAACTGTGCAGTTTCCCAGTATTCTGCAGCCATGAAAGTCTAGATCCATCAAGGACGTGTGATTTCTTTTATGCACTTCAGGGGTTTGAGCTGAGCATTTAGAAAGCAGGGTTCACTGAAATGAATAAAATAAAATTAAAAGCTCCATTTTTTTTTCCTTAGCAGTCAAGAAAAAAATAAAAGAAATTCAACTGTCATGTTAATGAACAGGAAAACTACACAGACTGCACTCATCAGTCACCCCAGATTAAAAAGAGGAAAGACAAAATATATTTAAATCTCACTTCTGTTTCTTCACTAGCAATGTTGTACTAGTGCTTATGACTGCTTTCCAAATGCTGACATGCAGGAAAATATCACATTTTTGAACCATTTTCTGTAGAACAGTTTGCCATACCCTGCTTAAAGTGGGACATTGCACCCCAACAAGCCTGTTACTCACTATGAGGTTAAAAGGGTGCCAGGGTGACTCTCTCAAATGCATCCCACCCACACTAGAATATGGCTTGCATGGAAAGCAAGGAGAGAATAGAAAGTTGTATTCAAGTGTACAAATAATTCTAATTCAAATTACTATATCCAACTATAAAGAAAGCTAGAAATGTAAATCTTAGTGCTTCAATCAGTCTTCATCAATGGCTACAAGACTGTTATATGTACCAGATTCTCTCTCATCTCCTTTTGGCACGATTCTGTGCATTTTTGAAAAACTTCAATTACAATCTCTGCAGGAAGCAGGCATCCAAAGTAAACAGTGTTCGGGTGTGACCTATTATAGTCATTTCCACACCAGGAGTGTGAAGATAAATGATCTCTGACTTGCCATTACTTTACTCCTAACAAGGAAAGTTCAAATTGCGACTTCCTTATATAAACACAAAATAAGGAACATTCTTTCATCTTCATTGCAATACACAGAAATAAAACCCACCATAATGTCCTTCTTCACACAGACACCTGCAAACAGACAATCCACAGCAGCCGGCAAATTCAGCCATCTGTTTAGGGGCTAGAGGATGCCTGTAGGCACCAGCAGCACAGGAGGCTGCATTGCATGAAGACTAGTTCCAGAAGGCAGCTGATCACAGAAGCAATTCATCTGTTTTCCTCTTGCCTCTGGAGTGGTTGTTTGCTGCTGACCTACAGCTGTAGTGAACTACCACCAAACATCATGCTGGCTCAGCGGTCCTGATGGGCACAGGAGAATATGGAGTCAACGCTTGGCAGTCATGCTTTTCCTTTGCTGTAAGGAAAGAAAGTAGGGAATAGCAGCCAGAAGGTCTGGTTGTCACAAGTTACAGACAAGACATGGCAGAAGTTCCCACTGGTTGGTTTTTTTTTGGATGAATTTGGGTTTGCTAAGACATTACATGCTGGACATCTGTTTTTATGGAAACCAGAAGGTTGATAATGACCTAGGCACATGCTTCCAATTCATGTCTTATCAGTTTGAGTTCTGTTAGAGTTTGGGTCCAAAGCTTTTCTAATTCATATCTGAACTGTAGGCAAAGTTTAGTCTTTTCTGGTCCAAGGAACCATCTAAATTCTTAGCATTCAATAAATTCTATAAGCAGTGAGAAAAGTCAAGCTAATCTGTCTTTGGAAGACTGGGGGTGTAAGGTGAAGAAGTCCGTATTTTTAGAGTCATTCTCCCCAGTAAGTACCCGGGTGTATCTGGGGTTTGTTGAAATGGGTGTGTGGGGGAAGCATATGAATTTATTACTCATTAATATCCCAAGAAAAACAGTCCCTTTGTCATATGTTCTGTTAAGAAATATTTTCAGATTGTGACACTCCTCCCCACTGTTGTAACCAGGCTAAAGTATTCCTATTCAGCTGTGAAAGGTATTTCAAACCCTCTCCATTTACTGTGCCAGTTAATTTTTCCCAGCACAGTTGCCTGTAGAGATGACCCTTGGCTTCCAACACTGCTCCCAAAAGCAAACACAGCTGGATGTCAAAAGAAATCAGCCCAAAACAATGTCTAACACATATTTGAAACCCCTACATATTTTGACTTGCATTTTGATGCCAGTCTCCACATCAAATCCAACAACATTTTAAGAAAACAGCAGTACTGAGTGATGGAATCATATTTTACTAACAGTGGGATGTGCTGGGTTTTTTTTTTTTTTATTCCTTTAAATATATTCTTTAACTCTCTGTATGTAGGATTTGCTCAACAGCTAAAAATAATTTCCAAGGGAAAAGACTTGTTTTATTCAAGAACTAAACAATACAGCTTCTCTCNACAGTGGGATGTGCTGGGTTTTTTTTTTTTATTCCTTTAAATATATTCTTTAACTCTCTGTATGTAGGATTTGCTCAACAGCTAAAAATAATTTCCAAGGGAAAAGACTTGTTTTATTCAAGAACTAAACAATACAGCTTCTCTCCAATTATTTCTTTGGGTAATTAACTTCAGCAAAGTCATTGAGTTTACTTGTTTCATTCTCTTTTCAGTTGTAAAATGATGATTTTTGCTCAATTTGTCTTCTTTTGAGCCAGTACCCGAACTCTACCTTAAGCCTTTTCAAGACAGATACTAAAAGATAAGGCTGCATAGTGAGTTAAACTGAGTAAGTATCTCTCCATAGAGAGATCTTACTGATCTTAAAGGCCACAAAAGCATTGGTTGGTCCCAGGAAAACCTATATGTAATCTTGGAATTGTACTCAGAACAGAGGATGAAATACAGGAATATAATAAGCAAGTCTGGATTCCACCATCCACAGTGTGCATTCAGCTCCCTTGACCTTACCCCCAAGAGTAAACTGAGAAAGCCCCTAAGTCTCTTTGGTTTTGTTTTACTGTGGGATTATGATATGTTAATCTCTTCCAATTTACCACCTACCGCTGGAATTACCTGATGGCTGCCACTGTAGCCTGGAAATCTTTCCTTAACATTTTTCTATAGTTAAGAACATACAAAGAGCTTGTCTGAACCATCAGTGCCACCTCCACAATGTGGTGAGCAGACACCGAATATGATTTCTGGGCAGGAACCCTGTTTGTGTTAGTGAAGCCCTGATTCCCCATTGCTCTGCCAAAAGACTGTCCAAGAACATGATGCTTAGCATTCTTCTGTTTTCAGGCATAAATGTATTATGCCTGTTCCTGATTTTTCTTGAATTGACAGTTCTCTCCCTTGACTGATACCTACATCCCTGGTCAGCTTTTGTTCTGCTAAGGTGATCAAAATGAGGTCCTTTAATCTCCTGTCAATTAATGTAGTAGCCCTGATCCCACATGATCAAAAGTAATTACATTTTCTTGGATGCTCGATGAGTTCTCAGCAAGTGCTTTTACAATAGCATAAACATAGTTTCTCTACAATCACTTCTACAGGTGATACACCCTTGGATGCTCTCTGTCTGTTTTTATGGTAACATCATACTAGCAATTCACAGTCCCCACTGTGTCTTTTGCCTGATGTGATGACCCCTCAGCTCAAGCAAAAGTCCTGATTAGTACAGTTTTCTGTAGATCCAGGTTTTCTTACTGTGAGGTATTATACTTTTCTCTGAGCAAAAAGATGTCTTCCAACTCTGAGCTATTATTACATTCATGCTTTTGTATTATGTTCAATAATGATCATTTTAAGGACAGCTCAAGTCTAAATTGTGATGAACTCTACCAATAACCTTCCTCCAAATGAACAGTTCCCCATTCATGGACGACTCATTGCCATTTACGCAACTAATTGTTATTTGCTCTTTCACATGTACTCTAACCTCTTTACAATTTCAACCTTCTCCTGCTAAAACAGTTCTTCTTGTTGTACTGAATCAAAGGATTCACCAAAGTCCAAATCTTCAGAGGTACTCCTTTTTGTTTAGAAAAGCAAAAAAATCTAGAAGGCTAATCTGACACAATCTTCTTTTAGCAATGTTTAATTTTCTGTGTTACCTTCATGTCTTATTTTTGTTCTTCATCCAAGATTTGGTCAACACCTTCTGTATATTATAGTCAAGAGGTCATCTGGTCAAACGTCTGCATTTTTTGCAGTTCTGCATTAGTAACATGGAAAGGAGTCAATAAGCGACAGAAATCTGTGAAGCTTTGATCCCTTCTGTGTGTTCTTCATTTGTATCCTATTCAGGATTGTAGGAGTGGATAGTAAGAGGAAGAATATGGCAGCATGATATCATCATGGTTTTCCCTCCTTTTAGAGCACCATTTTTTAATCAGTAAGCCATAAGCAAATGCCAAAATGCAGTCAAAATAGAAAAAGCTTTAAGCAAGCTTTTAAGCTTGGTATTTTCAAAATGAATTTTTGCATAGTAAAAAAATAGGTGTGGCTCTTTTGCAAGCAGACGCACTTTTCAGCTTTTATCATGATTTATGAACAACTTTGACAAGATCCACATTCAGGTAAATGTGAAGAAGTTAATGTTACATCTGAATTTTCCATTCTGATTTTTGGAGTTTTCTTGGAAGCTTCACCTGGAATGTTTTATTATTTTTCTTATTTTTATCTTAATTCTTATTTATAAGGTATGAAAAAAAAATCTGGAATAAGGCATTTTATTGAGGCAGGAATGGACTATGATTTAGGGAAATAGACAATATAATATTAATATTTCACAAATTTACTCCATGCCTGAGTGAATATCTCTATCGATCACAAGCATTATAATAAGACTTTGTTTATAAAATACACGCATCAAAGAGTGCTATTGTGTCTAGAAACCCTTAAACTATAGCAGGCATTTTCAGGAACCAAGTAGGTTTTTATTAAAAGGCAATACTATGTGATAAAGCATTAAAATGAACGGTCTAGCTTTGTATAGCTTTTAGTGTGCATAAAAGGTATGCATCAAACTAAGAAAAGTCTTTGCAAAAATATACATAGAACATAAGACTGGAACACCGGGGATGATGTTTTATCTGTGGTACATCATGCTGATGAGCGACTCCTGTTTCCATAACCACATCTCAGTGTAAAAAACAGCTTTAATTTATTTTTGCACTACCCCAAGAAGGCCTCAGTGAATTTCTGGCCTTCATCTGTATTCCAGACACATAGTTTCAGAATTTTTGAGATGTCTGAATGTCGTTTGATTTGCATCCAGCTTGCTGACACAGCCCCAGTTTTGTTGCAGATCAAATAATCCAGCTTTTTGGAGGCGAGTGATTAGGAATTCTTATTGATGATTTATACAGTCCTGAATAAACTCATTTTATTTGGCTTGTCATAACCAACTTTAATTTTCTGTTCTGCTAGTAAAAAGCTTAGTGGTCTGTTTATTGTACTGCCATAATGTCAACAACCTAATCTACTTTAAAGAGCAAAGTCAATATTGTATTTTATTAAAGCAAATGTGAAGTTTAATTATATGTTTCAGTTAACCTTGGCTTTGTGTTCACTTTTATTATTTTCCATAAGCAAATCTTTATTCAAAGCTCTTATGTCCTTCTTCTGCCCAGATATAAGAGCTACCAAGTAGTGCCTCTTGCAGGGCTTGTTTGCAATTGGTAGATATACTTCTACAGTCTGGCACTGTGGGTTTTGTGGATGTTTTCCTGGGACTAATAACCATTTTGGTTGGTAAAAAGATCTAAATGACATTGAGTAGCCATTACCCTTGCTAAAATTAGGGGGTGCAAACTAGTTCTTGCTTTCTCTCTGAAGAACTTTATCTTGACTCTCACAAAGAACTGTGTGTGGAACACACACATTGGGATGACACAAGACTTATACAGAGACCCATATGATAGTTGAAGGCTGAGCTGGATGCACTACATGGGTGCAAACAAACCATATCCTCCCTGCAATATTCAGCATACCTCTGTAATCTGGAGCTCAAACTTAAACAGGGAAAGTTTAGGTTAGATATAAGGAAGAAGTTCTTTTACTGTGAGGGTGGTGAGGCACTGGAACAGGTTGCCCAAAGAAGTGATAAATGCTCCATCCCTGGCAGTGTTCAAGGCCAGGTTGAACAGGGCCTCGGGTGGCATGGTTTAGTGTGAGNAATCTGGAGCTCATATAATATATGCTCAAACTTAAACAGGGAAAGTTTAGGTTAGATATAAGGAAGAAGTTCTTTTACTGTGAGGGTGGTGAGGCACTGGAACAGGTTGCCCAAAGAAGTGATAAATGCTCCATCCCTGGCAGTGTTCAAGGCCAGGTTGAACAGGGCCTCGGGTGGCATGGTTTAGTGTGAGGAATGCCCGTGGAATGGAGGTTGAAACTGGATGATCTTAAAAGTCCTTTCCAACCCTGACTACTTTATGATTCTATGATGTATTTGAATATTCATCACAAGGTGAAATAATTACAAATCAAATGTGTCTTACCAAGGGTTGTCCTCCAGGCTACTGAGTCTATAATATAAGGAGGGATGAGGCATGTGTGTTCCAGGTTCTGCTTTCTTATCATATGAACCTAGAGTTGAATTTCATCATTCCCCAGATTCATAATATCAGAACCAAGGCCTCTTCAGTAAGTTTCTGTTGCTGTAGCTGTAGAAAATTCAGAGAGGTAGAGAAGTGAACAGTTCACTTTTTGTTGAAAGCAAACCTGCATATCTCTAGTCTGTTTTTTTTAGTTCTTTGAAAAATTAATAAAAATTAATGTCTATAATCTTATTTCTAATAAATCCACTTAACTAGGGAATGGGAAAACAGCCTTTTGGTGTTGTAAATTCACCTTAATGTATCTTAGTCTCAAACTATCAAACTTCAAAAATTAATAGACTGTCAACTGCAAGTCAAAAAACCTTACAGAAGATTTCAAATATTTACAAATTTCACATTAGCTTAATTGTCAAGGAATGGTGAGGCCATAATTCTGATCACAGATTACACTGAATCAGCATCAATAAAACACAGATTTGATATAAATATCCATGTATTATAAAGCAGGGGAGGTTCAGAAAGGTGTGCTAGAGCATTTAACACACCTCTTCCTTTGCTTACATGTTTTTATGTCCTCACAGTTCCTGAGCTACTGCTATCAACCATTGTCAAAATAATCCCTTAACTTTAGCCAGTTCAAATTATCTTTCCACCATCAAACTCCTATTGCCAGTAACATATTGATTTGTCCTGGGTTCAAGACAAATTTCTCCTGCCCAATTAAGATGAGTCTTCTGGAGGGACAAAAACTGCTCAATATTGCCCATGTATAGTGCTTTAGCCCAATTCAGGCCTCATTTAATCCATAAAATGGATGCATGCAGACAAGGTATTAGCTATCTGCTAAATTAATTTTGGTTACATGCCTTTATTCATTCTGTGATTTACAGTAAAAGAACCTCCCTCCCCCCAGGAGAAGAATTTACACTTTAGCAGGTTAATCACTTAACCAAGCATCACCCCTGAATGGACTAACAAGGTGTCGTTGAAGCAGCAAGAACTGACCTATGTGGGTTGGAGGATACGTCACTGAACTGACTAGCAAAAACAAATGAGAAAAAATCTTAATGGACATCTAATATCTAGGAAAAACAAATTCTTTGATCCCCCAGGTGATAGCTTTATATTCTATAGAATGAGAGCCGATTATCCTTAACATAATGGAGACACACATAATGATGAATTTTATTAGTGGTCATAAAATTATCCAACCTTTTAGAATTTCTGCCACAGTATTTAAATCAAATACCTCCTTCAATGATAAAACCCAAATTGCTGAATATGGATTGCATACAGATGTATATCCTTTTTTATTCTAAACTCACTTCCAATTTAATTTAACTGTGGTATTTATTCCCTGAGCACCATGTCCTTCATAATTTTCACAGTAAGTCCCTTCATTTGTTCTTCTTTTCCAGCTGAGCAATTCCAGCCTTTGTGACACCTCTATTTATGCTCTATTACCATTTATTTTGCCCCATGGTAAGTTTTGTAATTTCAAGTATGTTTTCCTAATATTGGGTGACCACATTTGGATTAAGGACTACAGAAGTATACTATTCAATTATGCCTTTTAGTGTAGCTGAATTTTTTTGGCATTGCAGATTTTAATCTGTTTTAGCACACTTGCCAAGTTATTCACAGTAATCTCAGGTCATTTTCTCCAGAAAATCCCATATGAATAAAATCCACATATGAAAAGCTTGGACAATTTTACCCATTATTACTGGTAGCACTCCTTACGTGTGTCTATACTAAAATAAAACATGAATACTTACAAAGCTGTCAGGAGGTTGAATTTGTTTCAAATAGTTGACGTTTCTTTGTGTTACATTTGTCGATGAGTACTTTTGATTTTTATTTGTGGTTAATGCTAATCATTATAATAATGTAGGCAAACCCAATGCTTTTTCTGTGCTAATAAATGAAGATTATTACATCATGCGTAATTTGGTCACAAAAGGAAAATGAATTTTCCTTCTCTTCAGGTAATAAAATTTACTGCTGACAGTGACCCAGAATTTGCTTACATGACTCAGTGCAGGCCCATCAAGGTCAGTGTTGCACTACTTTTAAGTCCAATAGAGAAAAGGTCCCAGTAGGTCCTCTGAGGACTGTGGAGAAAAAGGTGATCAGAATTCAAAGGACTTCATTTCATCAACAAGACATAATAGGCCAATGTGCTTGTGGATCTCTCCTCTTGTAGGGCTATCATGGTCATATATTTTCTGGAATACCGTTATATCTTTCACAAAGGTTTGCAGACTGCTGTTGAGAAGGCACAAATAACAGATGAAATCTCACAATAGAGTGAGTCTGCAGGTGGAAAGCAGCTCATCTGTAGCATTATGTGCAGATAAATGTCTGTCCCATTTAATTTATGGATTTGAGTGTTCCTGTCTCTTGGAAGAGTTTAGAGTTTTTCCATTTCTTCAAGGTCAAGTGTTAGCTGTTGAAACCAGCTTATTTGGACTGATGTACCCAGAGGTTTGGCAGTTATTCAGGTGTAATGACTTTCTGAATTTTAAGGTAAGTGGTGAGGTGCAATGCAATTAAATGAAGTCTGCTCAGATTTTCATGACTGTGTTTCTGATTATTTCCTTCATTTATTGGGAAAATACTTAGAAGGCACTGCTTGTAGTTGAGATGCCATGGTTGATTGTTATGAACCAGAAAACAAAGCACTTCTAACCTGAGTGTCTGAAAAGTCAGTCTGCAGAGGAAAGAATAGCACTGCGGGGTGCCCTGCTTACTTTGTCTTATTGATGTTATGTCAGATCTGGTCAAAAGACAAACAAAATGATAATTTTTCTAACTACTGCCACTGTAGAATCACTGTAAGCTAATAGCCAAAATATGATCTTCCTGGCTCATGGATCAATAACAGCAATAAAGCGTTTATAGGTCATATGCTTCGCACAGTTGCACCTGTGTAATTCAATTGTGAGAAAAAATCAGCCTTCATTTACATCTGAGGGACACTGATGGGCTGCTTCTACCATATCACTGGAATAGCTGGAATTCAAGGGCATTATACTAATTTATCTCCTGGAGCACGAATCCCCCATCTTTCACTGGAAGGCTCAAAGGGTGAGTTGAGTGCATTCTCCCTCAGACAGGATAACCTGTTCTTTTCAAACCTTGTTGTAAACCATTGTGTGATATTGCACTGTTCTTTCATGTTCACTGCTTTTCCCAGTATATAGTCATGTCTTGTGAAGGGTCTTCTGAATAAATCTGTCACTGATCTTGTAGGCCCTGTCAGTGCCAGCTGGAGCTCTGAAATTACTGAAGAAAAGATGATGCAGAAGTCCATGGTATTAATAGGTGTCATCAAGAGGCTACATCAAACCCTTCAGTGAACAACTGTCTGTTGGTATTTTACTGTCACCTGAGATGTTTACAGCAGCAATAGCTAAAAGGTTTTATCCACACAAGTCTGGCATGAGATTAATGGACAACAAATAAGTCACTCCAATAGAACCCATTTTATTTCAATGCCCACACTCTAGAAGAAACTCAGGGAACCTCTAGGAAATCCTCTAATCAATATGTGTAGCAGCTACCTTCCATTTCTGAGCAACAAGGGAAAAGGGATTTGCTGAAAATATGTTCTTTCATTGGCTCTATAAGACCTCTGTTCTCTGATAATGGGATGAAGTGAATTCCAGAGTTATAATTAGATTTTTATTCTGCAGAAGTGAACTTTAGCATATAGATTGCAATTAACTCCTCCTGACAGCTAGAACAAAGCACAGAGATGAACGATGTCATACCTGTTAAACAAAAGGTCAGATTCAAAAGACAATTTAAGTACCAGAAATAAGGTTTCCAAGCACTATTCAGTTCCATATGCTCCAAATTTCAATCCTGGAAAGCCCATTCAGCTGCTTCCTGACGCTGGCAGCTGAACTCTGCAGGGTTCCACTTTGAATGTCCCTTTGGGTGTCCTGATGCACACCAAAGGGTATCAGATGAGTATAGAACTCACAAAGCCCTGGATAAAACACTCATGGGAGAGGCATCTTGACCCATAGCTCTGGATTTCTGGTGCTCTCTTGGATGATGATTTCAACAGCGTCAGTCAGAAGCTGTGATTAAGCTCATATCTGCTATTTCCAGAGGAGATAACCATTGGCTAACCATCAACCATACCCTGCATTTGACAGGGGTGCTACTGTCACCTCTAACTCCCAAATTTTAACACAAAACTGACCCATGCTCTGCACTCAGAAATACAGGAGAAAATCTTCCTCCTTACGAGTGACCCCATACATCTGTTGTAAGAAGTGCAGTCTTACCTAACTGAGTGAAGGATGTTACAATAAATCCCTGCTCTCTTTATCCATTTTGGGCTTGTCTGGACAGCCCTTGGCCCTGGGTCCCTGTCTGTAGTGTCCCTATATGGGGAACACTACAATGCATCAGGACACTGGGGACTTCAATTCTAACAGTTCAACGAGTTTGACAAAACACTTTTCCCACCCTGTGTGCTGTTTCACCATCTAGAAAATGAGTGCCATGATGCTACTCCTCTATTTAAGTGTAATGAGGACAATTACTGGAGAGCTTTGTCTGAGAGCTGGGTGGTATTACACATATGTACATTTTATATATATGGTATGTGCAAAAAAGCTTCCCAGTGAAGTACAGTTCTAAGAGGGATTCTAGTGTTTTTAAATATATTGCTTTCTATTAGTAGCATATGTGTGGCTGGATAAAGTGCATTTGAATTTATTATCTAACTGGTTTTCATGTAAAGTTTACATGCACAAAGTTTACTTGCACTAAGTTTACAGAAGAAAAAATGGAAGACATCTGTACTTGATTGTTGGATTGTCAGATAGAAATTTCCTCCCAAGTTATGTTTGTCTTCCCCTTCTCTGCAGTTGTGGTTGTAATTCGAAATGTCAATCTGCAAAGAGAAACTCCAGTTTTCTTGCTATCTGCTCCTGACCTCATTGAAAGCGGGAAGTATTCAACATTTCATGAGAAAGCACATTATGATGCTCCAAGCTGGTTTGTCTGGACAAAAGGATTCCAAAGACAGCAGTTAAGCTTTAAAGAAAGCTTCAACATTTTCTTTGTTAATTAAAACCATACCATGGGATGATTCCTTGGCTGGTCTGAACTGGGATTATCATGCATAGCAATTTATACCAGGTAGAGATTGCATTCTAGGACTCTCATATTGATTTGTATGTGCAAGAGACATTGCAAATGAATGTGTTCCCTCATAACAGAAATACATTCAAAAGTAAAAAATAGGTGCATATTTTTAAAAATTATTTTAACTGTCCTTGACTTGTCTCAAAGGAATTTAATTCCAGAACTTTTAGGGGTTTCATAGCTCTTTAGGGTTATAAAATGGTATTGAATTATGTGTATGGGTGTACTGGTGCTTAAGGAATAGCAATGAATTAGAAAATATTTATATTCTTCCACATTATGGATTTTCAGCACATTCACTATCTTAATGTTATTCTTTTCCTTTAATTTTTTTCTTTTGTATACACAAACAGAATACTCCTCAACAAATAAGAATGGTAATACTATTACTTATGCATTTATTGTTATCATTATTTGTAATAATTATTGCAATTTCTGTTTATCAGGAGGCCTTACACAAAACCAACAATATTTGTCTCAGGAAAAGCAAATTGCATGGAAAATCTAATTGGTTTTAATTGGTGTAATTAAAAACACAGAATAATTTCTAAAGACACAGAATAATTTCTGTGTCTGTTGTTTGCTTTTAAGGCTAGATTATTCAGGTTTTCTGGTTTATTCCTTCTCTTACTCCTCACATGTCATTTTAGAACATATTTCTTAATTTTCTGCTACTCTTTCTTTCCTTGTGCTATCTTTTTCTGTTTGTATTGTTTCTTGTCTGCCTAGCTAGAAGACCTAAACAAATCACAACATGGTATGGTCAGGCTGCAGTCTCTTACTTAGGTCTTTTAAAAGTACTTTTCTTTATGGAACTGAGAAGAGAAATTTAATGTAACTTCCACAGCTTTCTTTAATCTGGACTATCACACAGGTGTAAACCAATCCTTGAGCCTCTGACAGCCAGAACATTTTTGATTCCCACAGAGAACAAGCTAATAATTTCATTACTTCACTCCTCCCTCCTCTTTTCCCCTCCTTTTTCTCTCTATTTCTGTGCATTCTCTTGGCTGTTTAGAAATGTGGTGCAAGATGCATCTCATTTCAAGTTTTAATATGTAAACATTAGTCCATTTGGATTAAACTTGGTTCTAAGCATCTGTAGGTGATGAGGAGATACAGGCACCTCCACTAGGTATCATTATTCTTCCTTACTGGACTTCCTTTTCATATCTGTTGCTCTCTAGGATCACATCTGAATATGTTATCAGGGTATAGATGTTGTTTTCACCATGCTCTGGTCATCCCATGAGACTAAGTTAATGGAAAATCTATTAATGTGATTCAAGAACAAAGAGAAAAACAGATACGCTAAAAACCTTTAATTTTTATGGGTGCTATAGATCCAGAATTACCAAATGTCTTTCATCCATGTTACAGGACCACAGGTCTGTAACAGCAGTGCATTAACCTTGATGGTCACATGTGTACTAGCAGCCAGAAAAAATACTATGCTCTACTCTCCTGTAAATTTCCTTGGCCTGCTTTGTTTCTATGTAGATGGATATAGAAACAAACCACACTCCTGTCTTCAAAAAAGGGTGGTCTTTACAAAACTGCAAGTTGGAAATGGTCCCTTGTCTTTTCCCTGACCATTCCTATATATTGTCAGGAGGAGGGAGAGGTAGCTCATGTCAAAGAAAAAATGCTAAAAGCACCTTGATATTTAAGCTTTATGGAAGACCCCAGGTCAATGTTTGAGCCTCATCATGTCTTATTTGCTACTGTTTATTTAGCTTTTAGATGAGGAACAGGAATTATTGATTTCATTTTTGTTCATCACACAGTCTTTATGTACATATGCATTTTCAAAGACAGAACAGGGAATGAGAAAACCATGCACACAACTGTGGGGTTCAAACTTAAACAAGAGAGGTTTACATTGGATCTAAGGAAGAAATTCTTTCCTGTTAGGGTGGTGAGATGCTAGAATAGGTTGTCCAGGGAGGTTGTGAGTGCTCCATCCCTGGCAGTGTTCAAGGCCAGGTTGGATGAAGTCTTTTGTGGCATGGTTTAGTGTGAGGTGTCCTTGTTTATGGCAGGGAGGTTGGAACTGGATGACCTTAAGGTCCTTTCCAGCCCTAACTATTCTATGATTCTATGATTCTATGACTGCATTTACTGTTGCCAGAATTTGGTTCAAACAAGACGAAAGAATGACTCACACTGAAGGCTGAGATATGTTGTCTATATAGTCAAGAAACATGGTTTTAGATTTGCATGCAACTCCTCTGAACCCAAAATGCAAAAACATTACTGCTCCTGGACATGTGCTTTCCTTGATGGCAAACACCAGGCTGTGAATGTTTTTCAACTGTGTACCCCAAATTTGTACCAATAAATAGAAACTCTTTTGTTGCTGTTACTAGAACTATTTATATCAATTTTTTAACCTAACTGGTTACTGACACTTTCTACTGTATAGCTGAGATATATCTGTTAATGTTCCTGATGCCTTTCCTAAGCTGAATTTTGTCCATTCTTTCCACTTTTGTTTTTGCTTGCAGTTTTGTAAATTAAGTTTTCTGAGTTTTTGGTTATTGAGGTCTAATAAGTAAATACCAAAAATGGCTCATCCCAACAGCCTTTTTCCCTCCTTCTTTCCTAGCTAGTCTCTATGACACAATTTAATGAGAGAGAAAAAATCTCTCATCAGTTACAGCCATATGGACAATCAGCTAATTTTTCAACCATTTTGTTTTGAAGGGGAAGCAATTTGCAGTCCAGGTGACAACAAAAGTCAGGTGATAATGGGCAGGAGCTTATACTTAGACGTGTGGGTTTCTGAGATCTTCTGGTCCAGCACTTCTGTCCATTTAAATTATCTTCTTACATCACCTTCCTTGATCTTTGCACACCTTGCAGATATTTGCCTGCAAAACCATCTTGTGAAAGAGGTGGCAGATGGCAAACCACAAAATCATAAGAACCACCCTCTTGCAACATGCTATGCTTTGTCCTTAGCTCCAAAATTCAGATGGTGTATCACCATAGTAGTAAAGTGGTCCACTTGGGCTGCACAACTGAGAGAACAGATTAATTAGTTGAAGTGTACTGTCACTGCTGTTCTTGCAACACTTAGGCTGCTGTCTTGCATGGAATTGGTTTGGACATACAAGCTTGTGCAGGGCTGGCTCTTCCACATATAGCATGATGGAATGCTGTGAGTCTTAACTGCTCCTGGAGTGATTTGCTCAGTATCATGTAAAAATCCTCTGCCTGGGATAGGAACACAGTCTATGGCTCTAACTACAGTAAGCATAAATCTATCTGTCATAGGTTTCTTGGGTTCTGAGCGTGGAAAAAAAAAATATCAAATATATCTGGAGGTTTTATGTAATTGATATTTTATATTCTTATTTCTGCCAAACACCAACAAATGAATTTCCTGCCATTAAAACCCTGGAGTGGGACTGATGTTTTGGCTGATGGCCTTTAAACAAGACAGATGTATGATCAATAAAAGGTTTCATTTCTCTAAGTGAGGCTAGGATGAAGTGTCACTACAATGCACAAATCTTCACAACCTTTTCAGCTCAGACATGTCCCATTAGTAGTAAAACAAAACCAAGTGGAGCAGAAGCATATACTTTTCTGAGAGATCACCAAGAGGTTTATTTAGTCATTTAGGCATTTCACCTGAAAAGATAAAGGTCTCTGTACTCTTTTTCACTTATCTGTCAGTAAATTAGAGGTAATGGTATCAGTAATGATAAATTCACCCCAGTATATAGCCTGGATGTATCTGAACAGGATCTTGTTTATTTTTCCATCCAATATTTATTTAGCTGTTTCTGAAATGTCAACTTTTAGGCTTTAGAACAAAACAATTAAAGTTCCTTCTTCATGGATGAGTGACAGGCACATTTTTATATTTACTATTAGTGAGAAGAAATTATTCCCTTCTTCATTATGCAAATATATAATTAGAAAGTTTGGTAATGATACATGCAAATTCCAGCATTATCTGTTTTTGAGATGTTCCTATTTTATGTCATAGCAAAGAGCCTTTAACTTTCTAAGCACATAAACAGAGTATGTGTATTTATGTAGTGGAAAAAGGAGGAAATGACTCCAAATGATACCCTCAGTTACCTTCCCAAAAACTCCTAAAAGGAAGAAAGGATGCATTGCAGTTCTCTGTTTTATTTTTTGATGATAACAGTAAGATGATGTAACATAACTTACAGTCATTACCTTCTGTTTATAATTGCATTAGTGTGGTTGAACTTCACTTATAAAAATTACCTTTGTGCAGCTAAACCTTAAAAAAGTCTTTAAAAAGAGTGGTAAACCTGTCTTAAAAGTTCTGGATGAAAAAGTCTCTTTCATACATATCTCATGAGAGATGTCCATATGATTTCATTCCAATGTGGGGGCTGACCAAGGCCATGGCCTTGTGAGGTTCCTCTATAGCTAACCCTAGTCCATGGAATACATTTAAGTGAATGCCTTGAAATCAGAGGGACTGAAGAATCAGAAAAAATATTACAGAAATGATAGCTGGAAAGATGCTCTTTTCATGTGAATCTCTTATACGTAGGCCTGAAATGTAGGGAGCAAAAATGTGGTTTACAGTCACCTTTTCTGGTTCTCCCTTCATTCTTGTATGAAGTGGCATGAGAGAATAAATAAAACCTAGGCTCACTCTGTTCACACATTTGGAATCTATCAAGATTGGGCTTCTTATCAGCATTGCTTTTTCTGAGCATACATCATTCATATGATTTTTTTTTTGTCAAATCCAGAGTCCCTGAAGGATTAGTATTCACTTTTAAAAAACTTCCATGAACTCAAATTTGCATTTCCTGTTTCACTCTTCCTCTCTAAGTACAATGTAATTCAGACCCATTTGAGTGATATAAATAGCATTTTAGAACGAGCTAGTTTATGCTAGAAGCAGACATCTCAAAAACCAGAAAAAGATGGAAGAAAAAGTAACTGCGATTTGATTCACCAGAATGTAGTGACTTTATTACAAAGGAATTGTAATTGTTAAACAATCTTTAATAATAAAATCACCCCATGCTGCTGAAGTAGCTCAGGTTAATATCACATAAAGCAAAGTGAAATACAGTTTTTCAGGTTTGGTAGAGTGAAAAAATGGGGTGGGGAAATACTATGTACAGCTGAGTCAAAAAATGTTTTTTAGATTGCTTGGCAACAAAGCTAAACAAAAGCAAATAAAAAAGTCATTTTGGTGTTAGTTGAACCTGACATGCTTTGCTTTGTGTCACATTTTTAGCCTATTTGTTTAACCTCAATTTTCTTTTGATTTCAGTCACTGTTTGCATGAGGTGTATTTTTCTGAAAATGCCACATGACCATTGAATAATGCTCTCTTTTCATCCTCTTTTTGAGCTGTGAAGCAATTCGAGTATACATGTCAGCAGCACAAACAGTTAGATTGAGGACACTCTCTGAAAGTTTCCCAGAGACACCAAGCTGTGTGGTATGGTCAACACACTGTAGGGAAGGGATGCTATCCAAAGGACACTGATAGGCTTGAGAAGTGGGCCAATGCCAATCTTATGAAGTTCAACAAGACCAAGATCAAGATCTTACACCTGGGACAGGGCAATCCCAACGCACAAACACAGGCTGAGTGGACACTGGTTTTAGAGTAGTCCTGAAGAGAAGGACTTGGGGGTCCTTCTTACTTTTGACTGATGAGAAGTTCACCAGTGAAGATCCACCAGTGTGTGCTCACAGCACAGAAACCAACTGTGTGCTGGGCTGCACCAAAAAAAGAGTGACCAGCGGCCAAAGGGGGTGATTATTCCCCTCTACTTGGCTCTCGTGAGACCTTACCTGGATTACTGCATGCAGCTCTATGGCCCCCAACATAAGAAGGACATTGACCTGTTGGAATGAGTCCAGAAGAGGTCCACAAAGATGATCAGAGGGCTGCAGCACATTTTCTATAAAGACAAACTGGGAAAGCTGGGCATGTTCAGCCTGGAGAAGAAATGGGTCTGGGTGTATTTTAGAGCATCTTCCGGTACCAAAAAAGGCTGTCAGGAAATCTGGAATGGGACTTTTTACAAGGTCATGTAGTGATAGGACAAAGGTGAATGGCTTTAAACTTAAAGATGGGAAGTTTCGGTTAGGTCTCAGGCAGAAGCTCTTCCCTGTAAAAGTGGTGAGTCGTTGGAACAGATTGCCCAGAGAAACTGTGGCTGCCCCATCCCTGGCAGTGTTCAGGGCCAGGCTGGATGGGGCTTGGAGCAACCTGGTCTAGTGGAAGATGTCCCTGCTTGTGGCAGTGGTTGGAACTGGATGAGCTTTAAGGTCCCTTCCAACACAAACCTTTTTATAATTCTATGATTCAGCCTTGGCAAATGCCTTTTTGCCCATCTTTTAATGAGTATGAGCTCACCTGTTCAAGCAGCACATCTAATCTGGCTTTCATATTTACAGCTAGAGGGAAGATTTTCATGCTCAGCTGCTAACAGTGCCACTTACTGAATCTGTGGTCTTAGGGCATTTTTATAAGTGCATTTCAAGCAGCTTGTATCTAAAAGGGAGAGTGCTAGTTACCGTAACTGAGGCCTTGTTGTGATTGCAAATGAAATTTCCCATGAGGAGCTAAACTGCTTACTCCAGTTGATTTGAAGGGGAGCCCGGGATTTCTTTAGACACTTCTGAAAACTCTGTCCTACTTAATTAATGTCTGTTCACTCTCAGAATATACTAAAGTTGTGTATAAATGTGAAGTATTCTAGTTGTTCATGAAATATCCATGCAGCAGGTTGAAAGGTATGTATGCAAAACATATAGCAAAGACCATATATAAAGAAGTGATCATACACTTGGAAGTGAGGCATTCTTTACAAGCAATTTGCAAACTGCAATAAGAGAAGAAATCAAAATAAACATAAACTGAGACAAATAGTTCAACTAGTACAGTTGTACTTGTGTTCAAGTGTTCAAGTTGAACTTGAGCAACTAGAGCGGTTGTTCTAGTACTCAAAATCAGTGAGGGTTTAGCTGATAGGGAGAAAGTGCTCACTTGGAGTTAATGAAATTCAGCTTTAAGATTATGAGAAAAAAATCAGAGAAGAACAATTTGAGTGCCAAAATTCCTCTATAGCCACAAACCATTGGTTTTAGATTTTTAAGAAATACTTCATTTTGTTTTAGAAGATTATGGGATGGAATTTCAAAGGAGCTCAATATGAAGTTGTGGAAGCATATGGAGGGTGGAAACATACAGAGGGTGGAAGCAAGGACAGATGACCTGGAAGGAATACTGAAACATTACCTGAACATCCAGGGATAAACTTGGAAAAACTAAAGTCATCTGGAACTGAATCTAGCCAGGAATATCAAAGACAACAAGAAGAGCTTCTGTAAGTGAATTGCTGACTAAAGGAAGACTAAGGAAAATTTTGGGCCCATTGCTCAGCAAGAGGTAGGACCTCTTATGGTTACCTAAGTCATGGAAAAGGCTTACTACCTTCTTCAAGAAATACAAGGACCCACAGCACAGCTGTTTTGGGTACAGAAAAATACCTCCTTTGAGATGATATTTTACCCATTACAAATTATTTTAAATACTGGAATGTTTAAAAATGAGAAAATTCAATATTATTATTTTCTCAGATTTATTTTTTTAATTATTATTTCTTTCAGTTCAGAAGAGCTTATTTTTTTAACACCATATTGTACTTATCCATTATTTCTTTTACCTGTTTGCTTAATCAAGGTCTTTTTCAGCTGTATTGTCAAAATCTGATTTCAGGTTTGAAGGCCACAGTTGCTTTTAATTTTGGAACACAGAATTCTTACTGCAAACCTTTAGAAAGAAATATATCAAGTAATAAACCACTTTTGAAAGAATAGAGTAATATTCAATAAGGATTATTCCAGCAGCTGTTAGATGTCAGTATTGTTCCACGGAAGTCCAATTGGAAGTAGATTTCTCCGGCTGTAAGCAAGATAGCTCTTCAACTGTGAAGTCTGGAAGAGCTAGCTGTTGGTGTTCAGCACCTCATCTATTAACAGCAGTCTTTAAATTACATACTCAGTGGAGCAGTAATCATTAGAGCAAACTCAAGATGCACAATAGAGATTTAATTTCATTGGAACTGTTCCTAATGAAATTCTGCGTGGTGCTTAGTATTTGAATTGCATTTTTGGGTGGGACAAAAACAGAAGGTATAAGGAAAAAGTGGTGCTGTCTAAATACAGGAATTAAGATCCCTTTCAAAAATGCAAAACCTGTATGATGTGAAGGTTGTGCAATCTGATCTCTTTTTTTAACAGCATAATGTGTTTAACCTTTATGTTTCTTTCATGTCTTTGATTTCCTACTGTCTGTAGATAATGAAATGTCTTTTTTTTTTTCCCCTAAGCTTTGAACACTGCTGAATAATACCCTTGGGTTCTCCGAGGTTATTAAATCCATTGCTTTGTCACAAGTTACTAGAGGCTACAGTAACTCTCTTCTCTGTTTGGAAACCTGCTATATAATATTTCTGGTCCTCAGTAATGAATAATATGATTAGTACCTTAGGGAATACAAACAAAAACATTAACAAAGTACATTTTCCAATATTTAAGAGGGTAAGACCATCCTCAAAACAAAAGTTGTATGTTCTTCAACACTGTCTAATAACATTAACCTGAAATCCCTTGATTTAATTGCCCTGTTAAGCAGTTTATTGCATTACTTATGGGATAATAGAATGAATTCAAAGTAGATTCATTGCATTATCTTATAAACAATGTAGCACATCATTAAACAGGATCATAGAAATCAACATGTTTTATAAGACACAATTACGAAGGTTCATGTCAGGTTGCTAATGTGAATAGTAGACAGACCTCACTGTGACAAGGGAAAAAAGGCCTTTGTGAATTGAAAAAGACAAAGCAATGTCAAACTATAATTCCCCAGAATCAGATTAGAAGCACAATTCTCCACAATTGTTAGTTTCCCTCTAGTCTGATATACTGCTCTTTAGTCTTCACCCAGAAGTATCCTGAAATCTCTTGCTTGGCTTACAAATAATAATTTCAAACAGGTATCTTGCAAGTTCTGTTCTTAATGCATTTAGCACAGAGATGTGTGACAATCTTCCAAGGATCTAGTTTGCAAACTTTTGATGATCTATTCTGACTTTTATGTCCACAGGGTGTGCAAATATAAGTGTTTAGAAGAGGCCAAAGAGAATGAACAGCTGATCCAATCTACTCTGGAGGAAGTAATTTCATGTCTGAGGGAACTAAATGTGCAGAGAGAAATACTGGCTCAATATCCCCTTAGTGCTCCTCAGCCTGGTGTATCTCCCCTTGCTTACCCTGACATCTTCACACTTGTTTTGCTACAGCCCTAGGAATTTATAAGCATGTTTATGAATGAGTTGTCCATTTTTGTTCTCCATGGCCTTATAAATGATAACAGACCAAAACAACTGGAATAGCCTTCCAGAAATTAGATCCAAAGTGAGAGTAGTTCAGTTACCCTAAAAGATGTGCAAAGCATTTGCTTCATGAGCTCAAATCTGAAGGTGATGTCAAGGGAGACTCCAGGAGATGTCAGCTCCAGTTGAATTCCTGTCCTGCATTAGGAACATTTCACGCTCCACCTTTCAATAACTGCCACAATGCTGCCTGCTCAATCACACCATGTGCATTGGCATTTCCATGTACACTTGAGGGGGGTTTAATTGAAGCCATTTTTTGTCAGAGTGAGTAACTAGAAGGGAAGTGATTAGTTCCATATATCTGCCTCTTTCCAAGTTTGCAACTCAGCAGCGCAGTGCTCAGAGATGCTAACTTGGATAAAGAGGATTTTTGTCAGGCAAAAGTGAGGTCCCGACTGAAAAAATGGTAGCAAAGAGTTGCTGTCTCATGGCTTGAGCGAAAAAATGAGATGTGCTCCTCCCAGTAAACTATAAATTTACTCCTTTGTAGCATTTAGACCCATTTCAAGAAATTATAATAAAACTTCCCTCTAGGACAAGTTGGTGTTTTTTTTTGTTGGTGGGTTTTTTTTGTTGGAAATTCTTAGGTGTGAGGTACAAGGTTGAGTCAAAAAGATTTGGCCAGAAATAATCCCAGTGGCATCTGTCTGATGGTTGGGCATGGTATGAATAATAAAACCTCTCTGCATAGAATCATAGAACAGTTAGGGTTGGAAAGGACCTTAAGATCATCTAATTCCAACCCATCTGCCATAAGCAGGGACACCTCACATTAAACCATGCCACCTAAGGCTCTGTCCAACCTGGCCTTGAACACTGCCAGGGTTGGAGCACTCACAGCTTCCTTGGGCAAAACAATCCAGTGCCTCACCACCCTCACAGCAAAGAATTTCTTTCTTATATCCAATCTAAACCTCTCCTGTTTCAGTTTGAACCCATTACCCCTTGTCCTGTCACTACAGTCCCTAATGAAGGGTCCTTCCCCAGCACCCCCATAGTCCCTCTTCAGATACTGGAAGGCTGCTATGAGGTCTCCAGAAAAGATTATCTCGTATGATGAAAGCTGAAGTCTTGTTCAACAAAGCCATGGTTTATTGGCTGCAGATGTTTATGACGGTGTTCAATGCGAGGAAACTGGTTTCACATGTACTAATTTGAGGACCACCAGATAACAGCTTTTATTTACTATTTCAGTAAAGTAACAAAGTGTTTTGATCTCCTGTGGCTAATCTACCCCACATTTTGTCTCTATCTGAGATTTATCTTCTGAATAGATTTATAGTTTTAGTTGGCCTTTTGCAAGAGTCATCTATCCTAATCTTGCAGTAAAGGTAAATGGGATCTCCTCCCTTCTCTTGCAATTGATGCTGGAAACAGTTCCTGACTTATCTATGTGATCCTGTTAGGGTTCAGGTAGAGTAATGCTACTATTTGGGAATCAGTGGTGCAACACAGATTAACAGTGCTACTGCTATTCTATTTCTGTTTTACCTCAGAATGTAAAGAATACTTAAAGTCAGTAGATGAATGCTTTGACTCTCTTCCATGGCCTGAAGAATTAAACATCAGGAAAATGGGGCACTCTGCACATACATACACACACTTATAAATGATCCATATATGCATGGCAAGTCCTACTCTGGGTTTTATCACATTCTCTGTGTCTGTGATCCATGAAGGATTTGGACATAGCAGGAAGATGTACCATGGTTTTTTTTTCAGAATTATGCATATTGGAAATCTTGATGTTATGTTGCCAAAATGTCAAATTCTCAGTTGGAAGATAAGCTCAGAACTGATCATTAAAAATCTTGTCATTTTTAATGAGTAGTTGTTAATGTGGTCACTGAACAGGCAAATATATCCTTCCTAGTCCCATTCTTATGGGCATTCAGCTTAGAAGCAATCATTTTGTGAACCAGGAGGCTTTCCTTCCCCTAAAAAAAACAATGTTCAGAAGAAAGGCACTGAAACAAGGAGCACATCACATACTTGCATTTGAAAAAGTCTGTGGCTTTAACTTTAGTTGCAAACCTCTCTTCAACAGTTTCTCTGTGAAAGGGAAACCTGGCCTCAAAGAAGCTAATAGTAAAGTGCCCTTTACGAGAGTGGGGTAAAGACTTTACTGTCTGTAGTAATAGTCAAAACCTGTATTGACACTTTCACAGCTCAAAAAGATGTAGACTATTACTGCACTGTATTTTACCACCTATTTAGAATGAACTACTATTGCTTGAAAAAGGTATCATTAATCTTAGTTTTCCTCTTTTAAAGTCAGTGATTGGACTTCAACTTTGCTGATGGGGAATACCCTGGATGGGTCTGACATGCTCCCAGAGGAAGAAATTTCTACTAGCAGCAACTTAAAAACCAACAGCAGCATCAAGCCTGAGCAACTCGCTTTGGCTTTGAAAGTGTTATTCTCTGCTGTTGTCTGGAAGGAATTAACCACACAAATCCAGTACTTTTCCTTATTTATTTCCTTATTTTTTATTTTAGAACACAATTTCATTACTTAAATCAGGCTTCCATTGTCTGGATTTAGCCTCCATCTTGGGTAGGGCATATTAAGGTTTTCAAGCATTTCTGAATAAAAAGGCTAACACAATAATATGGTTGTCAGAGAATCCAAAAATTAAACAATTGTAAATGAGCAAAATTGGCATCAGTTTCTACTGTTCCATTTTCATGCAAATCCGTTGAAGGATTCCAGAGCAACTTTTCATGAGATCAGAGTGCAAGGGCTGTCATACTGGGTCAGACAATTTTTCTAGCTGTATCTTGTCTCAGACTGTGGTCAGCAATGGTTGCTTAGGAGAATAACATTAAGGATATTAACTCATTAAATGGACATGCCTGAAGCTGCTTTATCTGAGTGTCAAATAAAAAGGCTATGAAGCTGCTTCTGAGCTGCCACAGAGCACAGCTTGGAACAGCAATAGAAAGCAATACTTATTTCAGCTTATAACTGAGTTGCAGCACTTAAACCGAACACTGTTTAAACACACCCCAGCACTGGGACAGCTCAGTGTAAGGCAGTAAGCACCTCAGTCCCTCAAATCTGCTTTTTCAATACTCTCAAACCTGGGTAAACTTATCACAATCATTCACCTGCCAGCTTCTGGGATTCACAGCTACCATAGGGTAGACTATAGATGGAGCTGCAATCTATTAGTTCAAGCTTTTATCAACAAAAAAGCCCTGCTTATTCATCATAGAATAATTCAAAGGAAGTATTGGCTTATGGTCCACCTGAATACATTGAGGGCTGAATGCTACAGTTTATCTTTAGAGCAGACAGAGCTGTATTAGCCCCAGGGAGGCCAAGGCAAAGGGAAAAACTAATTGGAGTAAGGTAGTGCCAGCAGTTTTCTCATTATGCTTTGTGAGCAGGAGTGGAATTTTGCAACATGTCCCTGTGCTAAAACCCAATGAATATTTTTTCTGAAGAGCATCTTTCATCCAAACTCCACCTTTCCACATTTTACAGGCCATAAACTTGCTAAATTTCTATAATTTGTGCCAGCCAGTACAATTAAAGCCCCTTACAAACCTTAATGAATTAAGCTTTTTGCATTTCAGCAGTAAGAAGAGAATGACAGAGGAAAATTAGCATAGTTATATAAATGAAGCACCACTGTGAATGTTGCAGTGGGCATTTTAACAGGTAGCAGAGGTGAAAAATGGGTGTTTTCCCACATTTATAATACTAATTCTGTGGAAAAAGAATGATTAAAGTGGAGATTATCTCAAGGGCACCACATATTAAAATCATGCTTGTCCTATGGATGTTAGATAGAATGCTGGGAAAACTGTGCTTAAAGCCAAATAGCAAATTGGAAAATTACTTGATGTATGAGAAAAAACAGAAAATCATATTATCACTGGAAGAGTGAAACTCAGCCTTCCACAGAGCAGTCAGTTGCTTTATCCAGTTCAGTAGCTTATGAAAAGCTGATACATAAGCTTCATAATAGACTTAATATTTTTGAGGTTGCCTGATCTCACATGGTTCACACAGGAAGACATCAGAGTAGGTGCTTATAGTGTCCAACACTACTCCCATTCACAAAGCCCAAATGAAAAGGGATTTTCATGGATGCAGTAGGTTAGGAGCAAGGATGAATCTTCCTTTTACTTGCAAGCAGCAAGTGAGGCAATTTGCAGTTTCTAATCATAATCTATGAACTATTCCACAACAGCCCTGCTAATACAAGTATGTCTCCCTGAGAGTATGGGTACACCACTCATTCTAGCATCATGAGCAACAAATTATTGTGGATATAGCATCTTTCCTCCTATTCCCTAGCCCAGACGGGCTGCTGAACTGCTGCATTTCCCATGTGTTTCCTTCTAGCTCCCCCTGGTCATGCAAAGAACTGCAGGAGCAGGGTAACAGACTTTGAGACACCAGCTGTGAAATGAAGGAGAGGGAGTGGGGATTGCTTCATGCTGTCTGTTTTCCCTACTTTCTTTTTTTCTGAATGACTGCTTTCACACTGTGGCCATAACATGTGGAGAATGAGGTAATTGAGCATCTTGACTGCTCACAGGCTTTTGTACAATGAATATTTATACATGTACAAAAGTATAGGAATATACTCACGGACAGGTATGTGACTGTAGCTAAATGCATGTGTAGATCTATGTATTCATTCACATGCAAAACCACCTAAAAGGATGGTGGAAAGTAACTGTCTTGTGCCATTGTATCAGGCACTCCAGTCACAGAAAGTCACTGACAGGTAGGAACACATATGGTCCCTTCTCTGTGTTCAGGTCCTTGTTAAGTCCCTGTCATCTGACAACTGGATAATTCATGTGCATGAAACAAAGAATTAGCATAGAAACACATCTAATCCACTGTACATGCAGGTAGCTGTTAGTCTTTTTTTTTGTCCCATGGTAACATATATGATCCAGAACATCTGGATAGAAATGAAGTTTTGTGTGAGAAAAGGCCTGTTCTCTGGAATATTCACTCCAAGCTCATCCTATGGTATTTGAAAGGTTTGAATTTAACCAGCGGTAATGTGTGCAGCTGTATAAACCTGCATTAGCAGGTTTCTTGTTAGCTCACAACTGCTTGTTTTTAAATAATCCTTCCTTCCTCAGGAAGTGAAGTAGTGTACTTAAACACGTACTTCAGATGAGAAAAAATGATGTTTCCGTGGTAAAACCACAGTGCAAGCAGAATCCTTGCCTCTGCATTTGTGCACATGCTACAAAGTTTGGGGCTGGATCCCATTAGATGATCAACAAGGAGCTGATACAACCTAATATTTCTCTTTGGTCTGGCTCTCCTAGCTCCTTAGGAATCTGCTCCCTGGAGCTCCAGGTAAAGAGTTTGCAGATTCAGACACACAGGACACACTGGGAAATTACATCTCAATTATCAAAAAATGGAAATCCTGTGACTATTTCCTTTCAGGAAAGGATTGTTCCTGCTTTTGGTTACAAAATTGAAATTTAGCAACCTCAGAATGTTTTGTGAATTTCTCACTTTGTAAGACACAACTGAACAAATATTTTTAAAGAAACACTTTTGACATTTCCTAAATAAGTCTATTTATCAGTAGGAAATTATTTTTTTTCCAGGATTTCTCAGTTTTGCTTTAGAAAATTCAAAAATCTAAAATCAAAATAACAATTTTAAGTGATTTAAAATATTTTCATCCATTGCAGATGACTGAGTTTTATTAGGCTGATTGGTTTGCATCCTTCAATTGCCAATGTCATAAATATAACTTTTTTGCCTTGAATCCTATTGTGACAGTCAGACACCTCATCCACCTAAACAGCATTTGGGTTTATAGAAAGAGTAAAGCTCCTTCACAGGATGTTACAGGTTGCAGGGAACTTAACTGCCCACTCATAAAGATGCCTCTGCCCCACTGGCTATAGGACTCAAAAAGCAGTTACACTTCCAACACAGCTGTCTCAAAGGTCTAAGGTTGGGTGAGATGAAGCTGATCTAAAAGTGCTTATGGGCAGTTGGATGCCCTCAGATGTGCACACCTCAGTCCTAACTAAGTTGGTAAGCCAAGCAGTAGCTGTGCATTGGGGGTGATATAATCACATTACCATAGACTATTCCCAGTGCAATAAGTCTACCTTTCAGTAGGGTTTATTAGCTGGATCCCAGCCATATCACTAATGGCTTTGGAAAGAAGCTTACTCACATCAGGCTATCTCTATGTAGGCAGTAAAGGTCTCCATGTGTCTGACCATGTGGAAATTTGTGATATACCCAAGTTGCTTTTAGGTACCCTTCCAAAATCTATTTGTTATTTTGTTCACCTCATGAATTTCACCATACTTATCATTTCCCCTGCTTTTTGTGTTTAGTTGTCTACACGCTTAAAACAAATTGTGGGGTTCTCCCCAAATGGCTGCAAGGCTTTTAGAGGAAGCCATGTAACAGAGGGAGGTACTAGTACAACTCATGCTTTAAATTGCATAAGTTTCACTAACGTTGTTTAGAATGTGGTTTCTTTGAGCTGGGAGATTGACCTAGCTGGACCATGAGCAATGACTAGATAATGCCTAAGTAAATAACTTTTACACTATCCCCAAATTATTTGTTTTGAATCAGTTCAGGCCATTTGAAAAATGCAGCAAGTTCCTGTGGATCACAATACTATGGTGACAACAGATCCATGTGGAATGCTGATTAGGATGGAAAATGGCTCAGAACTAGCTTGTCTTTCTAATGATCCCATGTTCAGGCTAAGCAGAGCAGAATCACAGCTGCCACAAACCATTAAGACCACTCCTGAAGGCAAATAGGCTGAGGTAACTGGATGTAGTTCCAGTAGTGACTAACTTCTTTAATTTAATTCATTAGATTAATGTTTACAGTGGTAAGTTAAAAGTGTTACAGCTTTCCTGGGATGCTTACTGTCCAAGCAATACTTTTAAATCAATAACAGAAAAACCCTGATTCCCCACTATGTTGCCATTTCAAAGAAGTGAAATCTTTTTGACCCCATTTAATGGCAAAGAAAGAAAAAAAAAATAACCATTAAATGACTTAGAAAAGTTGCTAAAATTGAGGTTTATGATAGAACATAAAGTGGACTGTATTAATCCCACTCTTAGTCTTCTATCTTTAAAGATCAATGCAGATTGCATCCTTCCTTTGGCTAGAAAGGCTGCAGCTACTGCTCTGCTTTTGATTCAGGCAGCAGTAATACTGCCCTCAGCAGAGGGCATGTGATACCTACTTAGCTGACATCAACAAAAACAGTAGGATGATCATTTGATGTTCATGGAATTTCCTGGAAACCATACCCTACAAATCATTAATAGACATGTTCCTTGTTCAGGTTGACACATCTGTGGCATTGATTTTCCAGATACACCTAATTGCAATATGTGGCCTTCTGCCATCTTTATTTTTTTCATTTAATGTTATAAGAATAATATGAAGAAAGGAGGTTAAGAGGTGGCTCAATCACATTTATAAGCATCTACACAGAGAGAGATCTTCAATGGTGCAAAGCTCTTTAATCTGTCAGATAAAAGTCAGTAGTTGAAAGTTAGAAGCTCAACAAAATTAAACTGGAAATGCACAGTAAAATATTAGCATCAAAGGTTAGGACAGCACGCCTAGAATGCATTTTCCATCACTTGAAACCTCTGACCCAAATAAAGCCTTTGAGTGTTTATAAGACATACTTTTCGGGTCAAACAGAAAGTGCCTGAATCATTACAAGAATTAGTGGGTATAATTCCATGGCCTGTGATAAGAAGATCCATGTAGGTATTTAGATTGGTCTCAAAATTTTAACCATCAGCAGTTAAACTTATTGACTGTTTCCATTGTTGTAGGTATATAATGATAAATTTTATACATTCCTTTTCTCAATGTACCCTTTCCTCTGACTACTAGCATGTCAATCACACAGTTAAAATAAGTGGCCTGCCCAGGACAGAGGCAATGCCTTTGCCTGGATCAGTGACTCAGTTCTTGTGGATTCTGATGTCATAAGTACACAGAAGAACATCACTGCTGGTCTCTTTCATTCTTACAACTTTACTGTTGCATTAGAATTGCCATAGCTATCAATGACTTTACCAATGAATATGGAAGAAAGAAAGAGAAATCTTTGCAGTACTACAACAGATCTTTTTATTCTGCATAAGTCATATTCCTTACCTGTGAAGTAAGAAACACAGTGAGTTTGCAAACATCTGAGACAAAAAGACAGCATTCATGTTATCAGAAAGTTTGGATAAGGGGTTTAAAATCTTCAAAGAACTATATTCTGGGTGGGATGGTGTGTGTGTGTGTTATACAGTATTTTAATTCCCTTTAGCTTTGAAATACTTCATCCTATTCTTCTGAAATCATACACTGTGTTGGATAAGATCAAGAATGACACTCAGGAAGAATCACTTGATCAGATGGAGATATCTTCATCTGCAGTAGCCACAGCAGGCTTTCTTTGTAAGTCAGTGAAAATACCTATTTTGAGGGCATCTCTGTATAAAACAGTTCAGACAGACTGTAAGATAAATGTGCTTCAGTTTTCCCAGTGATTACATGATTATAGAAGGAGACATCCAGATAAGTAGATTTAGATGTCTAAATCTGTAAGGCTCCAACCTGACAGTACAAAGTGCACAGGTATCACAATTTAGATTTACTCTGGTTTCCACAGAAAGAATCAAGTCTTTCCTCATTTCATTTAATTTATCCTTATTCTCTATTTCAGATGTTTGGAATTCTTGAGAGTCAGTGAAGAAAAGATGGGAAATTCTCCTAAACTTATTTAAACTTACTAAGCTTTCTATACTATAGTATAGCTGTATGTGTGCTCTGGGCCTAACGCGAAGACCACCAAAGGCAAAGGGAAGTTTTAAAGTTTGAATTATAATTTCAATTATCATCTCCTGAAATGACTGGGAAAAAGAAAATTATTAAGCTGTAAAGAAAAAAAGAACTAAATTAGGATTCTTGAAGTCTTATAATATTCTAAACTATATGGTTTCCATCACTCAATTCCTTAATTTCCTTCTTTCAATTTCTGCCCATTTAAAAAAGCCCCATCAATAACTCTGCATGCTTAGAAAGATTAAGAGAATTCTTGATTCCTTCTGGCTTACTGGATTGCTCTGCTAAACAGGATAAATGGACTACAGAGTAGTAGCCTAGTTACAATTGTTATTTATGGAAGCTTCTGATTCGGTCAAATTAACTTGTCACTAAGGTAGCGAAACAGTAAGCACAATTTCAATATGCTACGTATGAAAAGCAAGGGTTGGAGGAAAAGCAGCTTGATAGATTATTGTCTTTCTGTAGAAACAGTAGATGAATGTGTCACTAACGATGGCTCTATAACGAACATGCACATAAGCACTCAAATTTTCTTATGGAAATACAACTTAGGTGCCATTTTTTTTGTTTTGACCATTTAGTTTGCTACTTAATGTACTTTTAGTATAGAATTCCTGGAATAATTTATAATTATGACTAGTGCTTTATTCTGAGGCATCAATCCTGTTGGATTGAAGAGCAATATTTAGAAAGATGCCTGAAGCTCAGACTTTAGTGCAAGCTGGTAGGTACTAACTGTTTTGACCAGCAGGTCCTCTGGAGCAGATCACTCCTTTCTGTTTCAGTGGAACATGCATGCTGGGGAGCTACAAGATACAAATGCCCTATTCTGGTACATACTTACCGTTAAACAGAAGGTTACAAATCAAATTGAAGTCTTCTCTTCTTCCTCTAGCAATGCTGGTAGCCTTTGTATAGGCTGAAATGGAAGAAAGTTTATTAGGCAAAAATGCTTAGAAGTGATCAAGAACACTGAGCAATGGTTCTCATTAAGGTTGTAACTAACAATAAGCCCTGGACAGGAATGACCAGAGTTCATTGAGAAAAGCAAGTTCAGCAAGAGCATATTTAACGTTGGGCTCTATTCAAAAAGGCCTCAGTAGGCATCTTCCATATGCTTTCCAATTCAAGCACTTCTCTTTCCTCCCCTGGGAGGGTAAATGACTTGAATTATTTACTGCTGTTTTAATAGTAAACTGCATAGTAGACTTCACAGCTTAATTAGGCACATGTTATTTTGACTTAAATATGGCCCATTTATCTGCATTTATTTCAAGTGGGACTCATCTCACCTACAGAAGTGTAGGCAACCTAGTCAAAGGGGTTCTCGGCAAAGTTGTTGGAGAAGATCAAGCATCTCCAGAGTGCCAGAAAAAACAGTTTTATGATTGATAAGTGCTTATAGTATATGGGATTAGTTGCCCTCTGGATGTTCTGAAGATCAGATAAACATTTATTACAATCTTTACAGCATCTGTCATGAGAAGTCCTAATTCCATTTCTGGAATTTTTCATATGTTATAAACCAACCCCAACCAACAGTAATAATAAATTAGACTGCAGTGGATACTTGATAATTAAACAAGCTGTTTACATCAGTGCTACTGCTTCACGGTTCTGATGTGAGTTACGCTGTGACAGTGTTTTGCCCTAAAAGTTGGTGCCTGCATTTGAAAAAAACATTATATACCACACTGTTATCTTAGAATGGGGAGAGAACCTCTGGTTATAAATAAAGCATTTGTAGAAATAGTAAGATTTAAACACTGATTCTTTTACAAGTATTTCTATCACAAATAACAGGGTTTAAATTCAGAAATCAAACCATCTTTTACTCTAGAGAAACTGTTTCAAGTCAACCACAGACCCATGAATAGGAATGTGATCGGAATGAATGACTGGGTTTTTTTAAATAATGCATTTCAGTGGTAGAGTAGGCATTTGTGTTCTTTGATAATTCAAAGTCAGATGGGGGATAAAAGAGATAAAGGAACAGTGGTATGTGGAGGGGAAGTGAGTTTAGAATGGCTAGGAAAATAGCAAGTTTCTTAAAAAAAATTGCTTTTGTATGGAAAACAAGATAGAAAAACAAAACTGCAAAGCAATCAGATACATATATCTGTATTTTTTTTCAAGAATAAACTTCATATATGAACTATGTTAAAGTCAATACAGATATAGAGACCTCATGTGGTGAAGTTATGCTGCATTATAACAAAGAAGGGCTAATGAAAAAGAAGAGTATTTCACCCACTGATCTGTAGCCTGAAACTCCCTCAGTCTGCATTGCCAAGGAGCCCAAAAATGTGTTCATAAGCTTCTTTGTGAAACACCTACTGCCAACAGAAGGCATATGAATCCTTGAAAATTCAAGTATATTGATGAAGCATAGTTCCAAAGATATTCTCTACGTATAAAAAATTATACAAAGATAATTTGATTTACAGTTGGCTTTCCTGTCAATGAGACAGAGACAGAGTGAGAGAAAAATAGACCTCTGATTATTCCTTATGATTTTACAGTTTAAAGTGTCTTCATATTGCAACACAGACCTAACACATATAAACAGGGGTTTGTGCTTCACTCAATTTCTTTTTCATTTTGACACAATATCATGAGCATTTCTTGGAAGAAAAAGAATCTTTTGGTATCTGGCATTGAAAAAGATGGAGGTTTTGCTGTTATTTTCGGTTGCTTTTTGTTTAGTTAAATACAGAATGAATTTAATAAAATCTGTCTCAGTTGTAGGAGTGCCTGCTGGTACGAGCATGAAAAAATTATGGTGGCAGTTTGAAACCTCTTTAAAAATTAAAATTTGATACCACCTACAAAATCATTTTTAGTGCTTCTTAGGCAAGATTTACAGATGTCTGCTTAGTGCTTTAGAAAAAGCAAGACTATTAGCCTTTCAATGGCAACAGAATTATGAAAGATCTAAAGAGGTCTTCATCTAGAACTGCAACTTGTTATTTACCTCTTCCTCCATTACATTCCCCTGAGGAATGTTACAAATGAAGAACAAATTTAAGATGCTCTAAAAGTATTCTGCTGCAATTAGCAAGATATATATATTGCTGATATAAAAATAACAAAGACAAGGTTTTTACACTGCATTATTGTAACTTGTGCCCTCTGCAGGTCTCTACAAGAAGGAAAATGGCAAAATATCTGCAATATTAAATTAAAAATACTCTTAACAGATAAGATAAAAATTATTAAATATTTATGTCCCAGGTGCATCAGAGTTGTTTTCTTTTTTTGGGTTACTGCAAATAGAACTGATACATACTCAGTAGTTATTCTTGAGGTAAGACCTTACTGCCATGTAGGTGGTGACAGTCTCTGCACGAAACTTTCAAAGCTTCCAGCTTTTCATTAAATGACACATACTTTATTAAACAGGACAGGGATCTTCACTGTGGCAAATGAAGCTTTCTTCTCAGTGTATAACAACAGTAAAAAAACAGCAAAAAGGAAAGTAATATGGGAGTCTTCATTGCTGCTATAGGTCAGGACTACACAGTTATTTGGAATTGTGTCATGAATTAGTCAGGGAAATAAAGAACAAAACTCAGAGAAAAAAGACAAACTAGCCCAGAAACTCTCATGATGCTTAAGGTGCTTGAAAATTAAGAGGTTTACATTAGGCAGTAAACAAATAATAATAATAATAATTAGTAATAATAATAATAATAATTGTGGACTAGTTAACACAATGGAGAAGTCAAATCTTACACTCCAGATCACTGTCTACCATACAAGAATTCAGAGATACCCTGCGGAACTGAAGTAAAAGAAAGTAAGAACAGATCTTCCAGTATGAGTGCCTGAATCGTGTCTGAGAGCAGTGAGAATGCAAAGATCATTGTTTAGGGCTCAGAGCTACTTCACATGTTCACTTACTGTGAAATCCACAATTAACTGTTAGAATTTCTTTCAGCAGTTTAAGTTACCTTGAACAAAATGCTTAGGGAATAAATTCTGTGAAATGAGTTTCTACTGCATGCTCTGATAAGAGTCCAGTGTTGTCTTTGGTTCCGCCCTTGAGAGAGAACTGGTAATGCCACATAGAGGCTATAGTCAGTACAGATCTGTTGTTGGAAACAGAAATGCAAGGAATCAGACTTTTATCTCTGATTAAACATGTTTGATTTTATTTTTTTTCCTTTTAGTTTCTGGTTAAAATATTTTAATTTTAACTCTAACAAAAGTGGGAAAATTTCTGTGGAAATGTGAGATTCCTGTCTCAATTGCCAGGGTAAAAAAAAAAAAAGAAAGGAAAAATAAAACCTCAGGAAAAATGCACAAACTAGACACCACATTCTAGAAGTAAGATCTTAGAGCCATGCAGATAAGACACATGTTGTATTATCCTGAACTAAAGAACCATTTGATACCTTCATTGCAAAGTACTCTTCTTTCCAAATACAGATGCCTATACTTGATCTTTGGCTTCTCATAGATCTATATAATTACTGATAAATAAATTTATGTGTATGCATCTACAATCTGTATATTTTGGGTTCCCTTCAGAACCCAAAGAAAGAAATAAGCATATTAAGACCTGAGTAATCTTATTGTAAAGTCAATGTCTAAAATTGACTGATGAATTGAATTGCTCCCTGAAAACGCCCACCCCTTAGTGACTCAGGCATAGACAACAGAATTATGGTGAGATGGAATCTGTCCATGGCTTCCAAGTACAATTCATTTGAAATACTCCCATAAAAGCCAAGCTGGCAAGAAAGTTCACAGAAGGTATTTAAAATATACTATTCATCTTGCCTTAGCTTTCATCTAAAGGATACCAACAGCAACATAGAGAAAGCAATTCTCATCTATCTAAGACAAAAAAATAAGATAGACACATATGGAAAGATGAGTGGCAATAGTGTGCATGCAGCTGGAAGTTTAAGCAGCAGAAAATATGGAATTTTGGATACAGGCCTGGATAGGCATTGTTTTGGACTTATTTAGTCTATTGTACCTTCCTTTGAGTTGCACACTTCTACTGCCTGGTGATGGAGAGATGGGACCCGTTCTGTGTGTTCTTATGTCAACACCAGAACTTTACAACATTATAAAAGGGTATCTATTGTCTGTTCTACAGGTTAATTCAATCTCTTTTTGACAATGCAATGACTGTTGAGTTAACCCCTCTGCTTTTAGCGAAGGTTTCCTGAGATTTCGTTAACTTTATTGGATGTTGGAGAAAAGCTGAAACATGCAAGGTGCTCCCAAAAATAAACCAGTGACCTTTATGTTGCAATGGATCTTAGACCCGGCATTTCTGAATCACTTAAAATTATTTTAGGCCAGCCTGATTTCTTCCTATTCTTTTCATAGGCTGCAGTAAATGGGTGTTAGATTCATTCCATCTGCTTCTTAAGAATAGAGTATAGAAAGATGTAAGAACTAGTACTTTGACGAAACTTGATTCATTAGATACTAATTGTCCTATGCAATAATATTTATTCTTTGATAGGAGTCACAGTCCCTTCTAAGCACTCAGGATTGCAATTATTAAAACTCTAAGTTTGAATGAAAGGGTCAAAGGCTAAATATCGATATTGGCTTGCATGCATAACCATAGTGACAACCAGTTTCCTGAGAAACACTTTAACTCTTGGCTCCACTAGTTTAGTTGGCAATGAAAAAAAACAGAAAGTCCTGTGATCCCAGTGGCATCTATCGTTTTTGGCCTCTTATTAAAGTTATTTTTCCCTATAGGGAAAGACAACTAGATGGATTATGCTGGGAATAGCTTGTGTCATCAAACCAGCTTGCCAAGCTAGTGGCACACAATGGAGATGGCAAATTTCCACACTACTGAAGTGGATAGGGAACTCTTTGTTCTCAAACAGTGGGAGTCACTGGTTCAGGTCCAGTAAACCATAGTCAAAAAAGAAGGGAGTCAAGAAGAAATATAGTGAATCAGTTCTCAAAATAAAAAAGAAGCAATACCAATATTTTATGACAATTTGACCTACTACTGAGCAGATTAAAGGCACCTTCTTTAACTTGACCTTAGCAAGACCTCTGAATTTACAAACTCTAAAAATATCAGAGCAAGTCTTAGCAGTGCCAGTTTATTCCAGTTGCTTTAATGTTAGCACTCACATTTGTGAGGCTTGATGATGTCCAAAGATCCAAATATTTTATGTTCCAAATTCAGACAATTGTAATGTATTTGCTATTTATGTGGGTAAAAAGGGAAGTTTAAAAGCAAGAACTGTAAACATATGAACTACCCCTTTGTCTGCCTTTTTTAATAAAAGAAGGGAGGATGGTAATAAAATTCTTTGCATACAGAGTTGTTAGATATGAGACTTTATTTATTTAAAAAAAAATGCTATGAAATTTTACAGGCAAGCAAGACCTGGTTTATGTATGCTCATGCAATGCACTGGGTTAGAAATGTAAGCCCAGGCACAGTCTAAACTCAATATTTGAGACAATGTTTGTGAATGCATGAAGTTCCAAAGAAATCAGCAGAACTCTTTTGTGGGTAGTGGACATTTTGCCTATGGAAAACAGCCAGCAGGAAAAAAAAGGCTGTAAAAAATACTAAGTCCAAGAAATAAAATGCAGCCCAATCTTCTTCTCTTTCAGAGAGAGTTACACTCAGAGGTACATATTTCATTTCTGAAACTGCAAATGAAAGTCACAAGTTCAGAGCTGTTTGAAAGTTTATTCTAGCCTAAACTTTGCCTTTTATTTATTTTTCACTTTGAAGACAAGATTCAACAATAAGCCCTTAAATATGTGAAGATAGCCCAGGTTTTGAAAAATTAGCAAGTAGCAGGATTTATCATGCCATTTCATTCTGCAATTGCTATTCATGCTGCTTATCCTGTCAAAAAAGACAGCAGCAAAGGGTCATCAGTTCAAAGAAGACCATGACTTATGTTTACATTTATATGGCAGCCTTTATCCCATGGGATTTGCAAGCACTTCACATACATACAAACATGTAGAGTGTGGACTTTTACTGCATCATCTTTAGTTGAGGGGATTGTTATGGTCAGAGAGAAGACAAGGAAATGCTTTATACAAGCACAAGGAGGAGCTCAGAAGGCAATGGACATTCTTGATAAATGGCAAGGACCTGGGTATCCAGAACAACAAGCTCAGCTAGAGCTGATTTGGCTTTACATACTAGGAAAAGAGTTTAAAAGGATAAAACAACCACATAACTTCCTTCAAAACCCCTGCTTATGAAACTGCCTTGTTTACTCTATTCAAACAGAAAGCCTGTGTTTGCTTTGCATATTTGCTTTGATCTAAGCCAAGAAGAAGAAATTTCTGGGTTCATTTGGACCCATTCAGTTTTTAGTGCAAAACTGTTGCTTACTGACTTTGGAGTTTGCACTAAAATGTATTTTAACATATTTTTATCTTAATGATGAATTATTTATCCTTTGTTTTTTCCAGAAAGCAGCAGTGAATTGAAGTTCTGTAAAGGCCAATAACTCTTTGTATAGCAGAGGCATTATCATCTTATGTACTTATCATGCAACTGCCACTCATGATACCAACTTTATTTAAACAGGTAATATATGTACCTGAACAACTCTAGGTCCTGGGGTCTAAGGGAGAAATGGAGCACATGCCAATTGCAGGCTATAAATGCTTTTGATTTTTTAGGCTGAAAAAGTCTTGGTTGCAAGATGCACAGCACAATGAAAAAGCCCTATTTGATAAATGAGAACCGCTAAGTATTTAGCAGACCTTCAAAAAAGCTTCAGTCAGGATCTGCTCATCTTCTAACCAGCAGACTAGCTGCATGCCCTGCTTTGGAAATACAGTCCAAACTTCAGAAATTCCTCTGGAACAAATTTCAATTAAAATGTACTACTACTAGACAGGTACAAACTCTCACTCATCAGCACTGACCACTTAACCAGACACTGGAGGGTGTTAATTTTTTACACAACCACCACATTCCCTATTGCATTCCAAGGTTAAAATGATGTGACTTATAGATAATATAAAACTTAGTATTGCAGTAAACTAATTCATAAAAAGCTTCTCCTTTCTTGAGCAAAAAGAGAAAAATAAATACTGTGTGCTATGTCAGCTGAAAAAAAAAGTATTGCTCAGGCAGTTGCAGTTTTAACTAAGGCAGATACTGTAAACATAATAAATCCTTACAAAAAAATTCAAATTCCCATGCTCTCCAAGCCGTTGCAGTCCATTTGTTACTTCCCTTTTAATCTATAATTTTTCAAGTCCAATCTCTTCTTTTCCCCTTAAAACAGAAGACTTCCTGCTGCAGTGGATCTGTAATTATATTGCAGCACAGCACAGCACAGCACAGCATAGCATAGCATAGCATGTGGTATATGGTGTATAGTACTACATAGTAGTACATAGTATAGTACAGTACACAGCATAGCATAGTAACACATATAACTTTATTTGTTAAGCCATACATGTTACTATATAATAGCATTTAAACTAGATTAGAATAGTTCTGGGCAGAACAGAGATGAGCTGCACTGGGTAAATACAGGCTTGGTCAAAAACACTGTACAGCATTTGTTGTATTTGCAAGGGCAGAGGAGCAGAAGTGATGCTGTTGAATTCTGCTTTGAGGAGCAGGTGCAAAACCTCCTTATATCTAAGCAGGAGCAGCAGTAAGAGCAAAATCACTGATGCTTGGCCAGGGATATGAATTTCTCTTGGTCAAGACAGGGTATATATCAGAGGAGACAGCTACCTGCTCAGACAAGCATTCCGGTGTTCAGGTAAAAGATGCTGGGTAGGTACAGGCACACTATGTTCAGATGCTCATCTCAGAGAGATCCATGCAGTGTTGGCCATGCTGCTTTTCAGAGCCATAGCAGGCACAGGTTCAGAGTGGACAGCACTCTGGGTTAGATTTTAGCAGTTTTAGCAGGTTTTTTTATTTAGTTTTAGATTTCTTCACAATTTAAAGGCTTCTTGCTTCTATCAGGGCCTAGAGACAGGTTTAAGTTCTTCCTCCTACTTTTGTAATAAGGCATCATTTAAGTTTTCTGCTGTACATGTTCTGGCCCCCAGAAAGTCCCTGGTGTGCAAGAACTTTTTATGCAGATAAATAAATTGAAAATGACCTTTCTGGACTTTATTTCTAGTCTAAATTAGTTTTGTTTGCTCCTTTTAAGTGCTGAAGTATTGTATCTCTTTCTGCTAAGCTAAAGAGCTCCCTGTTGTCATACTTATCTATGTAGAGTCAAATAGACAAAGTTTCCCACCACCTTCCCTCTGCTAAGCTAAAGAGACTGAGGTCCCCAAGTACAGCATTGTTCTCCAGTAGTGTCACCAGTGCTTAAGAAGGTTTGAAGGTAGAGACAGATGGGCTAGAAGAAACAGCCCTAATGATAGCAGCAAAATTGTGTTTACAGAAGGATAGATTATCTTCTCCTGCATGGAGTGCTAACATGCTAACAGTCCTAACATGCTCTGCTAATATAATAAAACAGTTTTATCATCATCACAGCATCCACACTAGGGATGCTCTGCAGTAAGTAATGCAGAAGTGCTTCTCTTGAGAGCACTGGGAAACCTGTGACCATAAAGAAAGAGCATGATCCTATGACCATGAGTCACAGTCTCTCTAGTGTCACTATCTTCCTTCAGAATGACCTTGAATAATGCACTTCATCCCTTTTTTTCCTATTATCAAAGAAAGCTTTCTTTAAGAGTTGACTACATATATAGCTTTGCTTCAGGCAATACCCCCCATCTCTGTGAAGCTAATGCCTTAATATTCCTGATTGTAACTAATAAATGGCCAGTCTAGACAGCCTCAAAACCACAACTGTGGAATACAGGAATTGAAAGGACTTTTGAGGTACCCGTATTGCTGTGCAGAAGTCACCTCTGCTTTACATCTGAGGGTAAAGAGTGAGTGTGATAGACCTTGTCTCCTGAATAGCAATCAGGCTACACTGAAGCAATGACATCCTCATGTAAGAGGCTGTGGATACTTAGAGGGTGTTCAGCTCAAGGGAATAAAAGTGGTGGATAACTTTCTTTTAGTTTTCTAGGTGCGGGATCTCTTTAACTAATGTGTCATGTCTGATTTGGAAGAGTGCACAAGAAGTTCAAGCTTCTGCAATATTTCTTTTCATGAAAAATAGCTCATTAACCTGTCATTGTTTCCAAGGAGTATTCTGTGGAAGCTCAGTTCACAGCAGTGCTCCTGAATGCACGCAAATCTCTCTGACCTACAAGGCTTTCAGAATTGGCCATCAGTCACAGACAATTCTGTGAGTGGTTTGTAATTTCTCTGGCTGAATTTAAGAGGCCAAAAAAAAAGTACAGAAACTGTCTTTCGAGTGAGAGGTGACAGATCTTTAGGCCAAAATGCAAATTTAGATGAGCTTTAAGATTGCTACATTTTTTAATGTGCTAAAGAAAAATCCAGTTTGCTCCACTTGTAATCTGCGGAATAATAATAATATATATATATGTATATATATATAGAGAGAGAGAGTTGAATTCATTGTTCTTTTTATATTTGGGCATTCTTTCCACAGCAGGAAGATTCACATCAGTGGGAATCTCTGGTGTTCATCTGTGAAATTGATATTATATGAAAGAGGCAGTGACAGGAGAGAAATGACTCCTTCCAGACAAGCATTTCCAAGGACTGGTTTACTGTTCTTGCTGATTCAGTAGTAGCCTTGCAACTCAGGTGACTTGTTGCTCATTGTGTGGCTGCTAGGCTTGGACATGGAAGCTTGACTGAGAATTCAGAAGTTCATCAGTATAGAATGCAGATCAAAAGGGCAGACTTGGCAATGAAAAGCTACAGTTAAATGGCCTAAGCTTAGATAAGTGCAAATGATGTGAATCATTTCCTCTATAATTGATCAATTACTCATAATATCCAGCCATTTCACTCTAGGTTTTTTGCAGTCACGAGGTTCACATAAATCACCTGTAACACTAGAGGCACTGAAACAGAAGAGTTAGTGTGTAGGATGGAGGAAGTCTATCGACAAAGATATGTGTTACTAAATCTGTCCCTGCACTGCATGCACTCCATACCAGCTTGGCAAAAGTTGTTGGACACCTAATTCTAACAGAAGAAACACACTAAATATGACAAAGACATAGAAGGTTTTATGAACATTTTCTGAGTATTGGAAATGGTGGAATGTCTTCTTATATGTACTCCACATGTCCTTTTTTAAACTCCATTTAAAGTATAGGTCAAATTATACAAACAAACTGCATCCCACAAAAATAGTTTGACCAGTAAAGTAGCAACCATTTATGCTGTTCACATGCTTCAATACCTCATCAGCCTTAACAATGTTAGAAACCCAGCTGATACAATTGGGAGTCCAGTGCTAAGCACAAACATTTTAGTCCTGGGGGTGCAATAGAAAAAGCAGGATACTTCTGCATCCTCCTAATAATGTTTTAGGAATTCTGAGATAGTAAAATCTAAGCAGCTGGAAAAGTATTCAACTGTTAAATTTACTTGAAGATCACAGTTACATTCCTTTGACTGTAACCTGTTTGCAGTTTTGCAGGTAATAAGCTGACCAGAAATCTTGCTTAATAAACCTGGTTTAATTTGTTATTGGCCTTGTCCTGTGCAGGACTGAAAGTGAGTGGGGGTAGGTAAGGATGAAAAGGCTTAAACTGTCATTTATGGGAGTTACTGAATGACATAAGGAGTAATGCCTTATTCAACACACAATAATACAGCACACTACAGACTGCCATACCTTGATGTGCAATTCCCTCTGCCTGATACAGGCTATGGCACCTCTTCCTAAAAGAGGAGGCAGAAAAAACAACCAATGAACAAAACAAAACCTCCACCCTGTTCTTAGTAGACCTCCATGGGATTCAAATATTATAAATAAAGTTATTCTTCAAAACTGGGATCAGATCATCATCCATATGCCTGTAGTTACATACATATTATTTTCAATTAGAAAGTTACATGAACTCCCTCAATTGACCTTACTCCAAGAGGAAAATAAAGCAAAGAAACATATTTAAACATGTAAGCATGTACAGCGTGTGGCACATCACCAGGAGCCAGTGGCTGGCTACAGTTTGGCATTAGCACCTTGGTCACCATGCAGTTGGTGTTCAGACTAGGCTCAGGAACCCTGACTTTAAAGCAAGAAGAATTACTGTCACACACCTTCCACAAGGCTTCCCACAGGTAGGGTAAGAATGATATGCAAGGAAGGGACAAAAGGAAGACAAGAGAGTGACTTTGTGAAATTCAACAGGAGTTGCTGCCAAACAGAGGCCCCATAAAATAATACAGGGAAAAAAATATATCCATAACCTTCACATCCATAAAGATCAAACACTTGAAGACCTCTGCTTTGTTCCCTTAACCTACAGGAAAAAACAACTGCCAGCCATCTCAGAGTTGCCCTTTTCTTTCCTCAAAGATTAAATATCAGCTCCCTGGGCCTGTGTGCTGATACGTCAGTATTTAAGACAATATGCTACATGATAATATTGTGGATATATCTTTAGTGAACCTAAACACTAAGAAAAGCTGATTTGCCTGCTGGAAAAGATTAATTGCCTGAGACATATTTAAAGATACATTTTTAAGGTCTCCTGTTTTACTTTCATTTCCTGGAATGCTGGGTTCATTAAATTTCAGAGGTGACACATACTGTACCTTACTGTGCTATAAAAATAAAGAAGCTATTCATGGGTACTGCACAGACATAACATACTGTACCAGTGTCTATCATGAGCAACTCCTGGGTATTTTTCAGTCTGATTTTCTCTTTTGTTTGTTAGGCTGCTTCATTAAGTCTTTTTTCCTATTAAATAATAAAAAAAAACCCAACAAACTGCATACATTCTAAGTCTAAATAACAGCTGAGGTACTGGATCAGACAAACAGTGCAAGTAGCTTGATGTGGAGCAGACAGTAATCCACGCTTAAGAAATTACTTTAGAAATAGAGAATTATTGGTGATCTGCTGACTTTGTGAGACAAACCCTACTTCTGGACCATCCTCTTTAATGGTTCATGCTGGACTCATCTTTCAGAAAGATCACTGTACTTCTTAAAGTCTATTTAAACCTCTTATTTCCACAGCATCCTGCACCAGTGGGTTTCATACTTAATTCTGTGATCAGGGGGTGTACACGTGTGTGAAGAGGAGAGTTTTTTCTGGCTTGTATTTAGCCTGTTACCTAATAATTTTGCTGGGATCTTCCCAGTTCTTGAATTATAAGAAGTGGCAATAAACCCTCTTTATCCTGTTGCTTAAGGGTCCCACACTAGTTACTTTCTCTGCAGAAGGAGATGCTTCTTGCATATCTGTAGATAGACATAGGTATAGGGGGCATATCTGTAGGGGGTGACTCAATTTTTCTTCTACAGTATGAAAATCATACTTCATCTTTTATTAATATTTAATATTCCTCTCACTGAGTTCAAACTATAGCTATTACTACTGCTACTACTGCTGCTACTACTATTGCGGTTATTTTTATCATTGGTGTTTTTTCAGATCCTATGCTCATTAGTGTAAAATCTGGGCAGGGAGAAAAACTTTAACATGCAGGACAATTTGAGGATCCTTATGAAAGGCTTGACATACAGCCCCTCAGGTAGCACAGCCTGCATAAAATGCAGTGTCAGAAGAGACTAGTAGCTTAGTATCATGGGAGAAGAAATAGTGCATGTTGTCTGGGTCAAAGCTTTTCTCCCTGAATCCCAGAGAAAGTGTTTCAGGCTGGAACACTCTTATCCTGGTATAGGTCTTTCAGACACTTGGCTTTTCTGTTTTGCTATTCCTGTGATATTCCCCTTATTTTATTATTTAGTAAGCAGATTGCCTAGGAGGTCTTTGAAAATCTCCCCTGAAACTTGTAAAATATTTGTGGATATCTTGAAGTGTTTTCTACTTGGGATCATCTGCCTGTTTTTTGATGTGCTCTGATCATTTTCATCCCTTCAGTTTCTGTGTTTCAGAGTCTGTGCTCTCCTTTGGCAAACCTTCCTCCTGTCTGAGGCCCTTTGACTGCATTCCCTTTGTGTTACAAAATCTCTGGAGAGGCTGAGGACAGATGAATGTTTTGCCCTTTTCCTCTGCACATCTCAAAGCATTTAACAAAGAAGATATCATTTATTCCCTATCTGTAGATAAGGAAAGTGAAATAGAGAGGGCAAATGACTAGTCTCACTCACCAAGGAAATCAATGGCATAGCCAATGCCTGATGTCTTGGACCCAGGTACTGTATTCTAGTTACTGAGCCCGTGCTGGCTGCAGGAATGTAACCTTGAGTAGCAGCTCAGCAGTTGCAGACAATGGGCATTGGGGTTTTGCAGAGGACTTCAGGATTCTGCTGATTTGCTTTCTTCCAAACTGGTACACGTTTGAAAGTTTTCCAAGAAAAAAATATTAAGAGCACCTTTTTCCTTCTGTTTTGAAATGTTTTATGTCAATAGAACTGAACAGAGTTTTGCTTTGATAGGGACTCTGGAAAGTTACCTTTTATTGCAATACTTGATAACCCCAAATAATTAAACAAAGGCAAGCAGAAAAGAGTAATTTCAAAATGAAAATCATAAATGCATGAACAATTTGGATGTCATTACTGTACATCTCCATTGAGAGAGCTACAAAAACAAAAGGGGGGGGAACAAACTGAGCTTACATCATATTACATTGGATTTCAGTGACACTGCACATTGCTTACCATACGATTCATATGATTCCACTATGATTTATCACTTGGTCTTTAGCTGTTGTACTTAGGTATGGAAAAAAGTGTGAAATTACACAGTGGACAGATGTAATTCCAGATTCTCTTTCCTGCTCTCTTAGCAAGCCACATTGCCATGATCAGGAGCAACAGAGCATTCATTTCTTGGTAGTACCAGGCAAACAGAGTTCTCATTACAGGCTCCATAAAATGGGAACACATGTGCTTTCCAGGCTGCAACATGCCAGTAGCTGGCAGTACAAGTTGCAGTTGCAACTTTCTAATGTAATTACAGCAAGACAGGAAAACTGCTAACTTTCCAAAGTCTTATGCTATTCATCCACAGCCACCCCTCTGCAGTTGGGTAACTTTTCCAACTAGGCTGCTTTACTCTGTGCTCATTACAATTCTGAGTCAGTTTGATATCCACACCAATCTTTTCACAGTTCCTCTCTCAAATACAATTGAAGCTGAACCAAAGGAGTGTGTTTTATCTGGTTAATCTAGCTAGAGAGATATTACATTTCATAATAAAGAATCCCTACGGCCATGAGATTTGGTTTAATTTTCACCTGGTGTTTATCACTGTGTAGACTCCAAATTTTGTTAGTATCTATAAACGTAACAGCAGGTACTTGGACCTTACAAAGATTTCTGGAGCCAGATCCAGAGAGAGACGCCGAGTAATGGAATGGCAGAAATCCAGGTTCTAAAATAAATGTAATCTGTCTACTCCTAATGAGAAACAAAACACGAGCTTCAAACTCTTCCAGAGGATGAAACCATCACTTGAATGTTTGATTACATGAGGAATTTAAGTCCCCACAATTGCATTTGGAATAAGTTACAACAGTTCAGAATGACATATATTGAAATGAAGGCACTTACAGACTGCTCACACAGTTTTATTGGCATTACATTAGCAACCAGCAAGTCCAGTATGTTCAGAGCCCTGCCACATTGGTGCTGCAAAGACAGTCCTTCCTTGGCACAGATCATTTCAGTAAAACAACATGGGAACAGGGAAAAGTGATGAAACACATGTATTTGGTGATCAAACAAATTGATAGAAAAGTACTGGCAAGCCAGGATATAAGGACTCCTGGATCTCTGAGGATCAAGAGGTTGCTACTTCCTTCAATGTGGTATAGTACTTGCACTGAAAATCAGCCTATATTCTGTATTTGGGTCCCTTGTAAATGGTCTCTTCTCCTCTGTCCTAATGGGGATACAGAGAGAAGCAAAAATAAGCAAAGATTGTTTCTGTTTTGAGAAGTGACACTGGAAGATCCCTTTTTTTTTTTTTTTCCTTTTGAGACTGAAATAATTTATGCAGCCTGGTTTTGATTTGGATAAAATTTGAAAGGACATCATTCCAGGAGCAAATAAAACTCCCAGGGGAAATACATCCTGACAGGTCATTTTATCCATGGTAGTCATCAACCTTACTGCAATGCAGAGTAACAGGGAGAGAAATGTGCAAAATAGCCTTAAAAAGAAAACCTACTGTGTTAAAAAAAAAAATATCAGTTTTTCTGGATTGGAAAGAATTGTTTGTGGAACTGATGTTCATTCCAGAAAGAAGAACAATTTTTTAATGGATTCAGGCTTAACATTCAAGCTACAGAAGTGTGTATCTGCAATCTATAGAAGGTGCTAGTGCACAAAGAAAAGCCCAACAAAGCAGGAAGAAGATAAAGCAGTAACTGGTATGGATGTTAATAGGAAAAATGCATTATTATTATTATTATTAAAATCAATATAATCATGGAGCAATTAGGAAGGGGGAATCTTCTGAAAAGTATGGTTCTGAACATGTCAGAAATAAGTGCACTTTGTAAAGGGAAATAAGATTTCCCTTATACTTCTGTATGTCAGGTCTGAATTTGCTGAATTAAAGAATAGTTTTAAACCATTTAAGATGCTTACATCCTTGACCAGATTTATTCTGCCTCATTTCAGATACTGAACTGAATTGCCTAATTTATGAGCTTTTCCCTGTGTTGGCAGAAGATGGCAGAAGGTGCCATCTTTAGAAGTCTTTAGAACATCTTTAGACGTCTTTAGAAGTCTCTTCTGACCTGAAGATCTCAGCTATCCTAGGGAATATCCTATTTCTTGATAGACAGTCTCTTGGTTTAAATAAGAAAGACACCAAAGCATCCACAATCCTAACTTATCTTAGGTCTCTGAAGTTAGTGGATTCTCTCATTTCACATTACTAGTGAATGTCAGAAATGGCTCCTCCAGACAATGAATTTGTCTAAACTTTCTTACTGTCTCTGATATCTAAACCCGTTGAGGGTCTCAGACCCTTAGATGAGAAATCCAGTCTTAGACACATAATTTTGAGAGGCTTAGGTAATTTTATTCTTTTATTTGGGTTACATGAAAAATGTAATTTTAGAGAGAATGTAGTCTGGCATAAAGCATTTTTAAGATAGCCAAAATTGCTACCATGTTAGACAACAGTCTGAAATTAAGGCTGTGTCCTGGGTTCAGCAATTGCAGTCAGCTTTTCTCCTCCTTAGTAGCTGGTGTTTTGACTTAACCCGGGAACAAGGCTGATAAGGCCGATGTTTTTGGTTGTTGCTAAGCAGTGTTTGCCCTGACCAAGGACTTTGTGAGCCTCATGCTCTGCCGGGGAGGAGGGGAGGCCGGGAGGAAGGAGGGACAGGGCCCAAACTGACCAAAGAGGTATTCCATACCATAGCACATCATGTCCAGGGTGTAACTGGGAGTGATCCAGAAGGGCTAGTTCTCTTGGCGTGGTTGGAAGAGGTGGTCGGTCAGCACTCAGTTGGTGGGGTGTCGTGAGTTATCTGTCGGTGGTTGATGAGATGCTGTATTCTTTTCCTTTATCATTATTATTATTGGTGGTAGCAGCAGTGATTTGTGTTATACCTTAGTTACTAAACTGTTCTTATCTCAACCATGTGGAAGTTGCATTCTTTTGATTCTCCTCCCGGTCCCTCTGGAAGCAGGGGAGGGCAAGAAAGGGGGGTTGAGTGAGTGGACGAGCTGCCTGGCTGAGTCTAAACCATGACAGGCTGCTGAAAATATCCATTGTTATTACTTAATATTACTAAATCGGTTGTTGCAGAGTAAATCCAGGGCAACATCTAACTTTAGGTGCTCTGATTCAGCCTGTACATTAGGAAACAAGGCTTCATTGGTGATCATTAGAATTAGTCACATAGTTGATTAATGAATCTGGTAGATGCTAAAGGGCAGTAACAATGATAGAAATCCAGAATGGAAAAGCTAAGGGTACAAAGGACTTCCTGTGATAGTGGAAGCTTCACTGGTTGACCCTAGACCTCATAGTTCATTTCAAGTAAGTATGTGCACTACTTAATAGCATACTTAATTGAAACTTTAATTGAGTATAAACATACATTCTTGGTTCATAAACCCCAAAAGAGTTTATTTGTGAAGTGCAAGTTCATTTGTAAGTGTAAGTGAAGCCCAAGTGACTGCCTTGGATGCAAATAACTCCACTGAAGGAGTTACATGGTTACATGAATCACTTCAAATGCGCATAGCTGCAGATCTGAACCCTATTTTTCCAAGTGCTGTGCAAACACATAACAAAATCCTCATCCAAAAGCATGTTCAAACAAAAATTAGACTAGGTAAGGAAAGGAGGTAAGAGAAGGAACTCAGAAGTAGGAAATGAGAAGACCACTGTTGTAAATGGTAAGGCTCGGTGTACCTGAGGAATAATCATTTTCCTGTTTGGAGATATTTTGTAGGTCATGCTAAAAAAGGAAAAGAAAACAAAAAAGAAAGAGAAAAAGAAAAAAAAGAAAAAGAGAAAGAAAAAGAAGGAGAAAGAGAAAGAGAAAGAGAAAGAGAAAGAGAAAGAGAAAGAGAAAGAGAAAAAAAAAGAAAAAGAGAAAGGAAAAAGAAAAAGAGAAAGAAAAATAAAAAGAAAAAAGAAAAAGGAAAAGGAAAAGGAAAAGAAAAAATAAAAAAGAAAAAAGGAAAGGGAAAGGGAAAGGGAAAGGGAAAGGGAAAGGGAAAGGGAAAGGGAAAGAAAAAAGAAAAGGAAAAGAAAAAGAGAAAGAAAAAAGTATGGAAGAATCTGAAATTCAGTAATGGAGCAGCTGTGCAGATGCTTCAAGCATTCTTCCTAAATATGTTAAGCATAATGGGAGAAAGTTTTGAGTTTCTAACCTGAGAATTTGCAAGTAATGGAATTTTTATTTATGGTCCAATTAAAGGTCCATATATTACTAGAACTCATTACAGAAGGTATAGAAATGAGCAATGGCAGTTTCTGAAAGTAAACCTTCAGCTGTATCCATACCACTGTAAGAGCAATGCACCATAGCTTGTAATAAATGTAATTTACTGAAGAAAACTCTGTGAGGAGTAGGACAGAAGTGTAAATTTCTGGCTTGATTTTTGCTTTATATTTTTTGCTTGCTTTTATGTGACAGTGTTTTAATAGTTTAAAGATGTCCCTGTGGAGATGGGCAACACTGTCATTGGCTTTTTTTCAATGAAGAATAATTTATTGTGCAAGGCATTGTGCAGACAGGCCAAAAAGATGATCTCTGACAAAGATAAAACTGATCACATAAGTACGTCATTATGCATTGATTGAATGCTATTTGCATACATTATAACAAAACTGACCATTAACACCAGGTGAAGTTTAGTGTGCATATTTTAACTGAGCTTTTGTATGTTTCCATTACTTTTTACTATCTTTTCTGATTTTAATGCAAACCAGCTTGTTCAATTCAAATTAGGAAAAAAATAACAGATGGCTAAACAGTCCCCACATTTCTTTATGATTGTGTGAAGAATATAGACACAGAAATGTTGTCCAGAGGCATGTCTGTGTTAAATTGAAGCAAACTCATTAAAACTCATTCCATTAATCTAGTCAGATTTTCACAATTAACCAATGTGAGAAAACCAATTTTAAGTTAAGTGGTACTACATGGATCTAGAAATAAAGTGTTGTATCCTTCAGGAGGTGGTCAAAGCACATGAAAGAACAAAGAAAATTGAAGGTTCCTATGTTTAGATTTCTCACTTTAGTTAAAAGATATCCAGATGTGTATTACAGAATCATAGAATCATTCAGGTTGGAAAAGACCTTTAAGATCATCAAGTTCAACAGTTAACCTAGGACTGTCAAGTCTACCACTAAACCATGTCCCCAAGAAACAGGTCTATGTGTGTTTTAAATATCTCTAAGGATGGTGATTCAATCACTTCCTTGGGCAGCCTGTTCTAATGCTTGACAGCCCTTTCAGGGAAGAAATTTTTCCAGATTGTTGCCCTTCTTCAGTCATACAAACTTAGTTTAGGGAATCTAAATTACTCATATTTGCTATTCATTTTCCCTTTAATAATAATACTAATAGTCACAGTGGTGTTAACTGTGCTCACACAGAGACTACTATTTTCAAAAAGGAGCTAACCGTGGGCTACATGGTAGAAGTCCATTTCTGTCAAGAAAATTAAGATATCTATGTACATACACAAATATAACCTGCCTATTTTCTACAGTGGTATGGTCGAGTATGCCAGGGACTGTAGTGATAGAACAGAGGGTAGCATGTTCAGACTTAAACAGGGGAAGTTCAGGCTAGATATAAGAAAGCTCTTTACTGTGAGGGTGATGAGGCACTGGAACAGGCTGAGCAGAGAAGTGGTAAATGCTCCATTCCTGGCAGTGTTCAAGGCCAGGTTGGACAGAGCCTTAGAATCATAGAATAGAATTATAGAACAGTTAGGATTGGAAAGGACCTTAAGATCATCTAATTCCAACCCACCTGCCATAAGCAGGGACACCTCACACTAAACCATGACACACAAAGCTTCGTCCAACCTGGCCTTGAACACTGCCAGGGTTGGAGCATTGACAGCTTCCTTGGGCAAAACAATCCAGTGCCTCACCACCCTCACAGCAAAGAATTTCTTCCTTATACCAAATCTAAACCTCTCCTGTTTCAGTTTGAACCCGTTACCCCTTGTCCTGTCACTACAGTCCCTAATGAAGAGTCCCTCCCCAGCAGCCCTACAGGCCCCCTTCAGATACTGGAAGGCTGCTATGAGGTCTCCATGCAGCCTTCTCTTCCCCAGGCTAGACAGCCCCAACTTTCTCAGCCTGTCTTCATATGGGAGGTGCTTCAGTCCCCTGATCATCCTCTTGGCCTCCTCTGGACTTGTTCCAACAGCTCCATGTCCTTTTTATGTTGAGGACACCAGAACTGCACACAACGCTCCAGGTGAGGTTTCACGAGAGCAGAGTAGAGGGGCAGGATCACCTCCTTCGACCTGCTGGTCACGCTCTTTTGGATGCAGCCCAGGATACGGTTGCTTTCTGGGCTGCAAGCGCACACTGCAGTCGGCTCATGTTCATGTTCTCATTGACCAACACCCCCCAAACCCTTCTCTGCAGGGCTGCTCTGAATCTCTTCTTTGTCCAACCTGTAGCTGTGCCTGGGATTGCTCCAACCCAGCTGTAGAAACTTGTACTTGACATGTTCTAGTGTAAGGCATCCCTGCCCATGACAGAGGCTTGGAACGTAGTGATCTTAAGGTCCTTTCTAACCCCGACTATTCTATGATTTCTACAATTTCTATGATTTTGAGGCACCTTCAAATGGATTGTAGTCTAGTATTTTAAAAATAGAAGGTCTTACTCCACTGCTCAATTAGTTCTGCTTTCCCTGACACTGAAATACAATTCATCTTTCAGAGAGTAGGAAAAGTATTGAACTAATTTCACTAATTAGCATCCAGAAACATGAGCTGGTTAGGTACATAGAAAATCACTCAAGGGTGCCCACAAAATCAAATTAAAATTAAAATAAGATAAGGAAAGAAGTTGCTGTATTTAGCCAGAACCTACACCATTAAGGTTGCTTGGTCATTAAATCAGAAGTCAGTCCCCAAACATTAAAGGAATGTTAAATGCAAGAAAAGAAATAGGTTAAAAAAAAAAAAAAAAAAAAGGCAGAAAAGAGACTTAGGTAATTATAATAATGGTGATGTAACCTCATTTCAACTTTGGCCTCAAGGTCAGGATTTGATGCATCAGCATCATTAACCTAACCTATTTTTTATGTCTCCTCCTTCAGCTGCTATCTCTCACATGATGTCTTCACAGACCATCTNAAAAAGGTTAAAAAAAAAACAAAGGCAGAAAAGAGACTTAGGTAATTATAATAATGGTGATGTAACCTCATTTCAACTTTGGCCTCAAGGTCAGGATTTGATGCATCAGCATCATTAACCTAACCTATTTTTTATGTCTCCTCCTTCAGCTGCTATCTCTCACATGATGTCTTCACAGACCATCTTTTAAAAACTCCCAGTTTCCTAAGCAGAATACTTGTTAAATATAAATAGCCAGGTGTAATTTTCCTCCCACTTCCAAGTTCACCACTGTGTAATATACAGGCTGATTTGCAAACTCTATTGTTTGGGCTCAGTAACCACAGTGATTGTCGCAAACTGAAGGTGTATAACAACAATTCAGATTTCTTGTGTTAAGTTACCTTTACAAAAAAAGAGATCTTAGATGAATAGGTTGTACAAAACGTGAAATTAATCAAAAGCTTTTTTTTTTTTTTTAAGAATGTAAAAGGATTAAGTCATAGAATCATAAAATGGTGCAAATTGCAAAAGACCTTTAAGATCATCAAGTTTAACCATTAACCCAGCACTGATATGTCCACCACTAAACCATGTCCCAGTGTGCCACATCTACACTTCTTTTAAATACCTCTAGGGATGGTGAGTCAATGACTTCCCATGAGCAGCCAGTTTCTCCAGGAGAATGCTGTGGGAAATGGTGCCAAAGACCTTATTAAAGTCTGGGCAGACATCCACAACCTTTCTCTCATACACTAAGTGGGTCACCTTTTCGTAGAAAGAGATCAGGTCAGTCAAGCAGGACTTGTCTTTCATTAACCCATGCTGGCTGGGCCTGATCACCTGGTTGTCCTGTACATGCTGTATGATGGCACTCAAGACAAACTGCTCCACAGCTTGCCCCAGTAGCAAGGTTAGACTGACAGGCCTGTAGTTCCCCAGATCCTCCTTTCTGTCCCTTCTTGTAGGTGGGTATCGTATTTGTTAACCTCCAGTCACAGAATCATAGAATGGTTTGGGTTGGAAAGAGCATTAAGATCAGTCTAGTTCCAGCTAGACAAGGTTGCTCTAAGCCCTGTTCAACCTGGCCTTAAACACTATCAGGGATGAGGCAGCCCCAGCTTCCTTGGGCAGTTTGTTCTGGTGCCTCACCACTCTCACAGTAAGCCACTGTTTCATAGGCATTTTGCTTAAACCCCAAAACTTACCTCCAGTCTTGTACTGCTGGGCTCAGGTTCCACCTTCCTCTGAAACAGTCAGCAATATGCAATGTTTAAAATGCAATTATATGTGAGGACTGCTAGACATGGTATGGATGCAGCAGCAGCTTCCTATGTATCTCACTGACTGTTTCTTATAGTTCCCACTTCTGGGATTGTTCCCATCCTGGAAAAAGAGGCAAAGCAGTTTTCTGCCCTCACATTGAGAAAGAGGCACAGAGGCCAGATGCAAAATGAAGATAATCACCAAGATACCACTACATCGATAGCTATTGAACATCCAATGGTGTGGTCAGATACTCCAGTTTAGGATTATCTAATCAGGCCTTCAGGTTTACCTAAAGCCTTTATTAAGAGATGCTGTCTACATTGGGATATGGCATAGCTACCTCACAGTCACTATTAACCCGTGGTGATGGAAGATGAGACCCCATCCTTTAGAGGGGGACAGAGAGAGGTGCTTTTGTAGTACACTGGTTACCAAACAGTTACCATAAGGATTAGTTTTGAGCTTTCATTATTACCAAGCTTGCCTGAAAATGGACCATGCCTTGGTGGCTGACCAGCTCGTTGTAAGACAGTGCTGCTGCACAGTTGTAGTTTGGATTGAAAGTATTCCTTGCACTATCTCATTCCCTACACATTTCTGCACGGCAGCCCTGGACATGGTAGCAGCATCACTTGCACTTGTACGGGAATCATCCCTCAGTTTACATAGTCTTTTTGTGTCTTCTGTTAGCTCTCCTAAGCCAAGCATACACAGCATGCTTTGTGTCATACACAGAAATCATAAAGCCTATTTCCCCTTTCCTTATATGCTGAAAATACAACAGGAAAAATGAGGATGAAAAGAGAGCAAAAAGAGACAGCTGGAAAATGCATTAGTGGGCCCTGATGAGTCATCCAGCATTTCCACACTGGTATTACAGCTTGATATAATAATACTAGAATGCCATTGCATGTTAGGTGAAGGACGATATCACCAACTATAACATTACAGTACAATCAGAGTAATGAAATCCATATATACTTGGGGAAGGTCCCAAAGCACTAAAAAGGCTGCAGTTTCTTATTCTTTATGGGAAAATAAATAGTGGTCATCCTTCACTGGAACAGTTGCAATGTCAGAAGGGTTATGGTGTCAGCCTCAAAGAGCAAAGTTCAGCACCAAAAGCTGTACTGGAAGTGATTTGAGCTGTGAATGGAAGAAACCCTGCTCCTTCAGCTTAAAGCTACAGGTTATTTGGCATGTATTTGAGCTACCTTAGCCCAATGTGCACCAGCTGCAAGAGTTTTCATGGCTTATCCAGAGAATCATCTGCTTAGGGAGACCATGATGGGATTTGGTGTAGTATGGCACTTCACCATCACTTCTAAGAGGGTAAAAGGAACTAACTGCCACTGGGATGGCTGAGGATGTATAGTACAGGGATCATTTGATGTGCTGACTATAAAAGCAAGACACTCCACTACATGGAAGTTCAGTTTATTCCCATGTTCCTAAGTTAATTTTCATAAACAATATAATAATAACTATAATAATTTCCTCCCTATATTATCTTCTAGCTGCTTTTCAGCAAGAAAATTCAGAGCACTTTTTTTTACTGATGCCTGTTAAAAAACTTCTCTTCTGAAGACAAGACAAAAAAGGCAATTTGCCTGTATGTATTTTTAATGAGTTTTTAATTTTAGAAAAGTCGGAGCAGTTTGTTTGCATTTGTTGTGTAGAACTATGATGCTTCTGTCTTAATCAGTTAAAAAATAAGCTCCCCTAACACAGTGGTGCTTCATAGGTGAATCAGTATAGACATCTGGTTCTCCCATTGAGATACAGACTCAGCTGTCATCCCATAGTACATCTGAAATCCTGCCTTACCCACAGTGTTAGGAGGGACATACCAAGGGAAACATAGGGAAGAGTGAGGAAAAACCAGGAATCACACCTCCACCATTAAATTTGGTTTGTGACTAAGCTGACTGCAAACAAAATATTTTGATTTTGGTTAAAATGATGCTAATGAAGTTTTTCTTTTATTATTTTTTTTGTTTGTTTTTGAGGATCATCATAGACATTTTTTATATTTTAGATCTTCTTTTACACTGAAACTTTGGTACTAAATTTATGAATATTCTGGTGGAATATGGAAACCCTTTAAGACTATGACTGCTTTACCAAAGGTAGCTTTTACAATTTTTTTTCATTTATTTATATATTTACTTATTCTTTACATTTTTGTTCTTTGATTTTACCCCTTGTTTAGCATTGCCTTTTATCGTGTGTTCTGATCAAAGCTAGCTGCAATTACCTGGGCAGCTTTTCACACACTTCAGATCTGCTGAGAGCCCCTGCTGCTCAGTGACTGCTCAGTAGCCACAGTGGAGTGCAGAGCTGGTCTCAGGCCTTTTCCCAAAGCCTGTGCTGTTTCTCAGGCAGCTCTAGTTGCTTGCTAGCAGAGGGTTTTAGGAGCACAGCTATGAAAAAAACCTTCATCAGAACTCTTTTAATGCATGTTTTTTAACAAATGCCTAAAAATAGTTAATAAAGTGACTACAAAAATTGTTATGAAAATCAGAAACTTCCTCTTTCCACTTTTTTTGTGTGTAATTTTCTATTTTAAACAAAAAAAAAAAAAGCTTTAAAGATTTTGAATATAAACCATTTAGCTTTCACAGTGGAAAAACCTTTGTTCCTAAAATGCCTTTTTTATTATTTTTTTCAACAACTGAATTTTTGTTTCTCTTTGCTTTTTCCATTTTGGAGCCATAGAGAATGGGGAATCACTGAATTTCTTGTAAGTCTGCTTGTTGTTATGCAAAACAACATGCTCAAAGCTCATACCTTGAAAGCTAGCTAAAACCCCATTCCCTACAGGAACTGTGACTTAATTGGAAAACGTTTTTGAAATGCAGTTTTCTCATTCATTAATGGGCAAATGTAGTAGAACCTCATGCATTAGGAATTCAAAAGATGAGTATGTGTCACAAGCCTTGCAGAGCTGAGCAACAGTTTGTGCTGCATTTAGTGGTGCCATTTCTCTCCTCATGAGGTGTAAACTCAGTAACCACCATTGGGACCACACAGTAGATGCGGCAAGCGACCTGGTTCAGGCTGTATGAGTAATGTGTGTGTGGATCAAAGCAGAAAAGGTGAACGAGAGAAGGATGATTGATAGAAGACCTGGTATGTTTTATAATTAGAATCGCTTTATAATACTTAATTCAATGCCATCAATTCTATATGTCCTGATGATCATTCTCTTCATCCTTATTTAGGCATTAATGAGCATTACAGTTAGCTTCAATTATGGGCATATACAGCCACTTTGTAACAACTGCTCCCCCAGAAATGCAGGAGCATTAAAAACTGGAAGAAGTATTTAAGATGGCAGGTTCTGAGCAATTACACTGCATTGCCTCTCCCAGAGTCAACATACATTTTCTTTGGCCTTAATAAGTCTCCTCTGAATGATTTTCAATCAAGAGGAAGGGGAAGACTGATGATGTAGCCAGGGGATCAGAGATCGATAGTGCAGAGATTAATCCAGCAACACCCGGGAGCCCCCCAGCATGTCTGTCTAGATCCTCTCTTATCCACACTGAGATAGCCATCAGAGAGCCATGGGGACATCCTTCCCAACACACCTTGCTTTTTTCCTGTAGGACAGTCCTTTGTCTGCTGTCTGGATACAGCCAAGTTGGACACCAACGGCATAGGACCAAACAAATAGCCAAAGTGTGCACCCACCCTGTAGAGAAGAAAAACAGGACTGGAAAAGCAAATATAGAGATTTTTTTAAGTGTCAGTATCCTAATCACACTGATTTTTTTTTCCTTTGGTGATGTATTCATTTCTGAGGAAGCAAATAGAGACTGAAACACAACCTTTGAATGCAAGATTATAATTGCACTTGACATGGGATGGTGTATTGGAACTATGACGACAGTGGTCAAGAAATGTCATCCTCTGAATCTCAGCTCTACACTCAGAAAAAAAAGACAGAGCTGCCTACTGCTCTGTGCTGCTTCAAAAGAACAAATAATTAAAGATTGCTTTTCATTTGGTATGACTACATCAAAATGCTCACGAAAAGAAACAATAATGAAAGACCTTTATTAGTTTCTGAAGATTTAGAGAATACAAGGAAGAAAAAAGCAGCAATTGACCAGCTGAATAACTGATAATTACAATCCTGTGTGCATTTTTCTGTCCAAATTTAAAGTAATAATTGCTTTGGGCAAGCAGTTTCCAGACAGGGAGTGAAAGACACAATTTTTGAAGTCTATGCTTTGCAGGGAGCCAAGAAAAGATTTTATTTCTACAGAAAGATAAGCTCCATTTTGGGTTATTTGTGTTGTGGTGTGTCATGTGTCCTGTCCCAACAGTTGTCTTGAAGGAATGGCAAACAAAAAATCTTAACTACATATAGAAAATTCATTTGAGTGAATGATCGCTTGTCTGCCAAGCTTTGCCTAGTTAACTTATCCATATGGTGCATGAAGCTCCTGAATACTGGGACATTTACAATAAACGGCAACTATTGACATTACCTAATATTAAGGGAGGAAATCACCTAACCCCCTGACAGCGCTGGTAGCTACACTCATCTTCAGTTTCCTGTGTTACCTTTGGGAAGTAAGCTTATGGCCAAGGGACATGCCAGTGCATCCTGAGACATATTCTGATGTCTAGTAGAGATTTATATTGTCATAAGGAGAAATAATCTGGTATCATGGAATCATAGAATGGTTTGGCTTGGAAAGGACCTTAAGATCATCCAGTTCCAAGTCCCCTGCCATGGGCAGGCATGCCTCACCATAGAATATACTGTCCCAGGCTCTGTCCAACCTGGCTTTGAACACTGCCAGGGATGGAACATTTACCACTTCTTTGGCAACCTGTTCCAGTGCCTCACCACCCTCACAGTAAAGAACTTCTTTCTTATATCTAACCTGAACTTCCCCTGCTTAAGTTTCACCCATATCTCTGAGATTCCTGAAATGCAGTTTGCTTCTACAGAATTTTGCATAAATGACCCCACTGGTTGACAGAGCCTCCAGCCTGTATTGAGGCTCAGCTGATGTGTGGTAGCTCCTTGTGCAGTAGAGCTTGATTGTGTGTCTGTTTCTATCAATTGTCACACTTTTCTTCATTCAGGCTGAACACTGCACTGCCACAGATTTGAATTTCTTTGATATTGTTAAATGAACACATTCTGAATGGTTAAAATATTACTTCAGTTGTGGATCTTCTGTGTTCTCCATTTAAGGTGTTCCATACCATTCCATACAGAAACAGAATAAAGTGCATATTATGAGAGATTAAATAAGGCCATTTTTATGCAGATATAAATTGCACTGAGACAGAGAGTCCCTGATTATCCTTTTCTATTGGAAGCTTAATGCTGCTCAGAGAAAATAACAGCAAAGGGCTATGATAACAGCCGACAAGAAAATACATTCAGAGGAAATAATATGAAAGAGCAGGAGGAAATATTTAAGGTGGTTAAACTAGGAGTAATGTTTTAAAACCACAGGAAAAGAAAGAAATTAAAAGTGAGCATTAGAAAGAATGCTCTAACATCTATGGCAGTTAGGGAGAATATAAAGTGAAGTCAATGAAGCAGTGATGCAGAAACTGTTAAAGGAAGAGAAGGTGGGTATTCAGAGGGCTAATGTAGTACCTATACATATATATATTGAATAAGAGACCAGCAAGCCCCTGCTTTTCCCCTCCAGCTAGTCTTTCATTTCAAATAAGTTGAATTCCTCATAATCAACCTTAAATAACATTGAAGTAGAGAGGAAAATAGATATGGCAGAATCTATATATCCTTTATCCTCACCTGAGGACATTACTTGGACACAAACTTCTTATGTACTTTCAGGGCTTTGTGATGATTGAGGGGACTGGCAGAAAAGTCTGCACAAGGGCTGTCACCTACAGGGACAGCTGTAGGACAGGGAAAGACAACCAGCCCTTCCTGCCTCCATTCATCCCACCGGCCCATGAAGCAATGCTCCTCCAGAGAAGCAGGTCTCAGCCGTGCCCTGTGCAGATGAGGACAGGATTTAAACTCAGCCTCAAAGGAAACTGAGCAATCCAGTTATTGGCAACTCAGTGACAGGCAGTGATCTGGAAATGCAAGGAGCTCTCCAGATTTAAGCTTGTTTGTGATGCCTGAACGGAACAATAACTTCTATTATAGGGCTCTCCAACAAAGGGGTGTTCCTTGAGGGGGAATAGACAATACCTTATCAAAGAATACAAAAAACCTGCAAAACCATTCTCAGTATGATCAGTTTGTATTCTCACTTTCCAAAACACTGAATAAATCTGTGCTGTTGTCTGCGAAACATTTTTAGAGAGAAATAATTAAAAACCTGAAAAATTACAGTCCCTTAATTTACAAAGAGTAACATGTTAAAGGTATTTCTGTTCCTTAGGAATTAAGACTAACATAGACAACAGGACATTCCCTCAGCCTATTAGCCTATAGCCTATAGCCTATTGTAAGGGCTTTGTAGATGACAAGATAAAAATAGTAAAACATCTTTAATCCATATTTATTCCTAAAAACTTTCCCCCCAAATGAAAGATTTCCCTTAAATAAAGGAGATACCCTTTGGGAAGACAATTGTGTGCAAATTCACTTTCCAATTTCTTCATCCATATTTCTCATTTCAAGATTTCAATATCTTCTAAGTCTTATTATTATCAACAAAGCCAGCAATAAGAAAAAGAAATGGGGGGGAGGAGGGAGAGAGAGAGAGAGAAAGTGTTACTTTTCTTTAAATATTTGGTGCAGTTTGTGTAATTACTGTGCTGGGGAAGAGAGATGAAGCACTATTGAATTTTCCAACCTGTTTCTTTCAAAGAGTAAAATATTTCTGCCTTCCTCTTAAGAAGCCTCCAGAGAAAGGCAGTAATAAACATTGTTAAAACAAAATAGGAAATAAGAGTATATAAATGTAAAAATGCAGTTGAGTTTTGAGAATCCAGATTTGATGAGATATTGGCACAAACAAGCCACTTCAAGGACCACAGCGTCTCACTGACCCAGATTTCCCTAGTTTCCAGTCCCACTTGTTTGGAAAATGAGCACAGCAAACAACCTGTATAGAAGCCTCAGCTTTGCTGGAAGGACTTTTGCTGTTGAGGAACAAGAGGGAGGCTATTGAAAATCTCTATGTTCCTTTTTCTTCCCTATTGAATTTACAAGTAGTTGACTACAGTAATAAGATCAAGCCTCCTGTTTAATTCATAGCTTAATTAAGATGTAGATGAGTCTGTAACAGCTTGTCCTTGTTCTGTCGATCACAATGCATAGGACCTTATTTAGACTAAATCTCTGGATCACTCATAATATTTTCAGCTAGTGTGTATTAGTGATGTGGACATACTAATTGAGCTCATCAGTATGATAAAAACATGGCAGTTATAGATCGACCATCTAGTTGTGCTGTTATGTGTCAGAATGGTGACTTTTATGGCACTTTTTTCCCTGTACTGATAATGCCAAGTACAGGTGACACTTGCCCTCATTTTGCTGAATTTCTCTATTCATGGAACTGACACATCTTGGAAAAACTGGCAAGCACAGAGCAGCCTGAATAGCAGCACAGCAGCTGCTGCACATCCAAAGACCATCTCAAAGGAAGCAGGAGGTCAACCCGCTTCCACTCTGTCTCAGGGCTTCACAGCCAAACTGGAACAAAAGTGCTGGTGCACTGATGTCAAGTATATATCATAGATCCTTTGTATTTAAGCAGGGAAATGAACAAAAAACAATTGGATGCTTCTCTGACATGGCTGTTTTCAAGCTCGATTGAAATTTACTCCTACTACTGGGAGCAGATTTGGGCATACAGGTTAAAAAGTACAGAAGTACCCAAATGAATTAAGTGTCTACATCCCAGATGCTTGCTATGGGAATTGATTGATTTTACTTCTTTTGAAGGAGCCTGGCTCTCCCTCTACCCTCACAATTGAGAAGCTCAGCCATTTCATGCCATAACAGTAAAATCATCATCATTTATAGAACTGATTAGGGTCTATCTTTACATGTGTTTACTGTGCTGCAAACCATATAGCAGCTCAGAAGCTGCTGCAGGAACATCTGAGGCACAAGACAGAAGAGGGATCCTGTGGGCAGCCTTGGGGATGGTAGGAAGTTCATTGTAACTTTTCCATGTGAAGCCCCATTGCCCAATCCATCATTACTTGCATGGTCACCACAAAAAGGTCTAAGAACAGAACCATGAAACCACATCAGTCAGAGGTGTAGAGGAAGCCCAGCAGCCTAAGCCCCTTTTAATTATCCTGGCAAAACCCTGGGTGTACATTGACAGACACTTGCTTTTGCTGGCTTGTGCTGTTTCCAGCCATGGTATGAGGATACTGATGAAAAAGGTTTAGCTGAATTATACAGCTTCTACTGGAAAGGGCTCTACCAAGGTTGTGCCATGCTGGGAAGATGCCCTTTAGAGCATAAATTCAGTGTGAAAAGAGAAATTGAAAATGATTTCAAAGCTTGTCCCCAAACACATGTCCCTGCCAATCAACAAAATAATAGGCCAGAGAAAGATGGTTTTTGACATTTTCTGTCCTCAGTAGAACAAGAGATTGACCGGTGTCCTTATCTTCCTGGCCTAGCAAAGTTTAATCTTCAACCCTCAGACAGACACCCTCCTCTGCATATAGCTGAGCAGACTGAAAGTTGTGCTCATTTAGCTCAGGTAATGAAAAGCATTGCAAAAGTCCTCATTAATCTGTTTAACCATAGTTTGGGTTGGTCTGGGGCAGCCACTGGAGGTGGCCAACACTGTCTCAGCTGATAACATTTGTGCAGTGGGAGTGCTCAGAGGAGAAGTTGCCACATGCAACAGGTAGGTGATAACAGCATTGTCCTGCGCCGTAGATTGCTCTGCATAAGGTGGTTTTTCTTTCTTCAGCTTCCATGTCAAGTAAACTTATTGTCCAGGTTTTCAATCAATTCAAATTTGAATTGCATGCAGTGGCACCTAACATGCACAATTTCTGTGTGCAGATGAAACTAAATGCCTTACAGTTTCCCACCTCAAATCCCATTATTGATATTGCTGGTTAGGCTTCATCCAAATATCAAAATTCCCAAATATATAATGTGTCAAACTTAAAGAATTATGAGAAAATAGCTTCCTCCTTCATCTTTCTGTTTCTGGTCTAGAAGTGCCAGTCAGACTTTCAAGGCACCATGGTTAAGGCCTACTTCACTAAAATCTGTGCTTAGGTCTAGAGCTGTAGCTTTAAGAGCCGTGCTTTCATTTTTTTCGTGTTTGTTTGGGTTATTTGTTTTGTTTTGGTTTTGGTTTTGTTTTGTTTTTTTTTATAAAGCATTGAAATTGCGTGCGTTTATGGGAAGTTGTCATTTGGGTAAATTTTTCAACTGTTGGTACAGGTTAAGAAGTCCTGCTCCAACATTTCCAAGTGAAAATACAGTCAGAATAATTTTATTTAAAGAATAAAATTATTAACTATATTGACTTAATTCATTATTTAGTATTTATTCTTATAATTAATTAAATGTTATAATTATTTTTCAATTAATTCTGTTAATTATTTATTTAATTTTTATATTTAATTTTTAGATTTCATTTTATATAATTTTATTTGAAGAATGACTTATCATGCAGAAATAGTTTCTATTGTATTGAACTATTGATAACAGTTGTAATACACAAGAGTAAGGGTAGCAAATCCAGAACCCAAGCAGTAGAGTATGTGGATATACATTGCCTCTGTCTGTGCCATGACAGAGGAGGAAAGTAAAGATATTTACCCACGGGAGTCATAAAATATCAGGGAGGAAGTAATTCCATGGTTAAAGCTTTCCTGCACCCAACCATGCATCAAACATCAGCTCTGCATCTGCAGCAGGTAGGATTAACAGAGTGCTGCCCTGCAGAAAAAATAAACACAAGGCTTCATTTCAGCATTAAGCAAGAATGTGCTAAGGATGAGTGCTGTGCAAGTGATGAGACACTTTGAAGCACTGACAGCTGTTGTCAGTAGGTTTTTGACAGATTTCTTAAGGAGGTGTGTAGGCTTCTTTTTGGAGAAACAAGAGTCATGGTGACCTATTCTTGAGACTGAAAGATACGAGTATTTCTGCAAGACTCCTGCAATCTACACTGCTTTACAGAGACATATATTGATGTTGACAACAGTTTGAGGAAAAAGCTTTTTGGATATCTGCTCAGTTCCAGAAAGAAACAAGAGTGAGAAAGGGAGAAAGATACATGATGACAAATAATGAAATCAATTTAAAATGTGATTTTTCCAAATGAGTCTTCCGCACAATCAGTGAAGCTTTGTTTCATTTTACAGGAAGATAGAAAAGAAGTTTTCAATTCAGTTATGATTTAAGGGTTTCAGATATAAACAGCCCTACTTCTTTCATTATTCATTCCTCAAACTGTTAAAAATATACTTTATTGCCTTGACAAAACTTTTTAAGTGGGGTCTGACATGAAACCCATTTATTATTCAACTACAGAAATGTGTAAGGGAAATAGTTTGATTTGGTTTCGTTTGGATTAATTTGGGTTGGGTTGGGGTTTTTTTGTGGAATTTGGGTTCATTTCATGCAGGAATCATGAGTTGCAGCTCAAAGAAATTTGTTTTGAATGCCCTATTTGAAAAGCAGAATTCTTCTGTGTTCCAGTGATATTAAGTCCATGTTAGCTTCCCTTTGCATTGACTTCTAACAAAACTGACTTGAAAAAAAACCAGTCATTGTTTACTGGCTTTGTGACTAAGGCACCTGCTGTGTGTTGTGAAGGCACACTGCTGACTTGTGAGCAGCAGCTAGACTTGCTTCCAGGCCTGCCACCCTTTTGTGTGAACAACAGAGATCTGTGTGTTGGTGCAGTGCCACAGGACTGTGTCACGTGCTGCAGAGCTCAGTTTTACTAGAACCATGTGCCTTTGAAACCTCATGGCAATGGCAAAACCCAAGTCTCAGTATGAAAACAGCCAAAACCTGTTCAAGTGATCGAGGAACTGGTAAGGGAAGAGAAAGGCAAGAATAGCTGCTCTTTTGACAGGTTTTCCACTGGACTGTTTCTCTCTGTGTCTTTTTGGAAGGTCAATAAATTCGCTCTGGTCTCATTGTTCCTTATGTATGCAGATGTATGGCAACGGTTAGATCCTGTTGGTGACTGACCATAATGTTTTCAGCACCATTCAGATACAGAGGAAAATATATTATCACACACAGATGCTGAATTTTAATTTCATGATAGCTCTATCACTGTGTGATGGATACCATTCAATTCTGAGTTGTAATATCAAGTCAGGAAAACAAACAAACAAAGAAAAGTAAATATCCAAGAGAGAGAGAGAGGCTTTCAGCAAATACTCCTACATTGTCCAGAAATAGAAAAGAAGAACACAAATCTCACTCCTAACTTCTGTTAAAGTCCCCATTTATTTTTCTACTATTATTATTGAGTAAGGTTGTAAGTCTAACACAGAAGGCAGTTTAGAAGGAAGCTAGTAAACTTAAAATGATGTAACTGAGAGTTTGCATGGTCAGATGGAGGTTTCAGAGCCAACGTGACAATATGTGAGACGCCAATTCGTCTCCTTTTCCATCTTGCTTTTGAGGATAACTACATCCATTTGGACACTTCAATTTTCCAGGCTGTGTGCAGCATGTGTCTCTTGGAAAGCCAAGAATAGAATTGGGATTCTTTATGTTCAGCTCCCTACTGTGTACTAACAAGCATCCCTGTAACATATTGAGAAGGTGTGTGCATGTCAAGCTTTTTCCCCAGCTGGATATAAATATAGGAAATGAGCACCAAGACAAACACATAAGAAAGACATTACCAACAGTGCCATAGAATGGTGGGATTCATGATACTTGCAGGACTGTTCTGCTGGCATGAAGGCACTGTGGAAGCTCTTGCTCTGGGATGCAAGCTGGTACCTTGACTGCAAGGTGTTGGAAATGGGTTGAAGGCCTTATGGAGAGACTGAACTTCTCATCTATTTTGCTCCTAGCATTAAGAAGAGGGCGAGTCTTTTCCCTTATTTCTTATTTCCATCCTTTTAAGGCAAGGGATAGTTGGCACATCTTTTACATTATTTGCAGCTATTAATTATGAATCTTTTTGGTTAATTTTATATCCTTGCATCATCCTCATATCTGTCCCTATTCATCAAAATGTTCCCAGAAGAAAGATTTAAATTCTGATATTGTTTCTTGTTGTGGTGGTTTTGTTTCTGTGTTGGGGTTTGTTTTGTTTTGTTGTTTTTTCTGATATTGCTGTATGAATATTTCAAATGTATTTTATGCTCTTTGAGACTTTAAAAGTTTTTACATTAGTCAGATGTATTTTTCAGAGAGTTTTCATCAATGTTTTTATTGTGTGTGCCAAATGTTCTTTGTGACTGTTCTTTCTGACATTTGGTTGGATAGATGCACAGGGCACTAGACTCATCTTTGATCCCTGATGAAAACAATGTGAACCTTTCAGTTCTGTCTTCCACAAATGCTCATGATTCTGTATTTGAATTTCATTCACTTTGAATATCCTACAAATAATCTCTCTGTAGCAAACTTGCTGCTTCTAGCCTCAAATAAAATACAGAACAGAAGGATTTCCAATATGGAAAGAAAAAAATCATTTAAGAGGTTAAGTTACATTCAGCATGGTTACTTCATTATTTCAATTAGATTTGGGAACTAAAGGCAAGTTGTACTGTATAGCAGCAGGAAAAAAAATGGTTTGAAACCACTCATTTTGAAATGAAACCATACTACTTTTCTCTAAAGCATTATTTAGTTAACCCATAATCTGTGAATAGCAGAATTCCTCCAACAGTCCTACACAATCTTTTCCACAATGTATATAGAAGAGATGCCTAGAATAGATTCAGTCCTGAAAAGAAAACCACAGGTTATTTTCACTGAACAGCTTTTATCATAGATATTGTGAACATTATAGAAATATCTGACCTCTAATTCTCCTTAGAGAAAGGAATATCATCTCCTTGGGACTCCATTGTTATCTCATAGCTCTGCAAAGAAAAAGATAAAAAACATCAGGAAAAAATGGTTTTGTACTGGAGCAGAAATTTTCCTGCTGAATTTCAAGCTGTTTCCTACCATCCAAGAAGCTGAAAGCACACTCCACAACTCTGATGTCCCTGTGACCTTGGTGAACTGTAAAGACTTGGATGTCAGACTTTCAGCTGTGGAATGTAAAACTAAGCCATTCGACAAACCACATCAGTCACTGCCTCTGAAGAGTGGCTCAAGAATCAGGACTTACCCTTTCCCTATTGAATGATTTATCAGAGTGGTAGAAAATATTGAGCTACTTCTTGAGAAATGCCAGAGGACACTGGACCCAGGAGAGAAACATGCATTATTCATGACACTGATCAACAATGTTCATAGGGAACAGTAGCTACTTACTATTCTCACTTTTTTAGGAGACTTACATTTTATAAAAAGAAATTGCACAGTCACTCATCTTTATTCATAAATCCTAGGGCAGACAGTTTCTCAAGACCATCAGAAAAAATATATGTGCAAAGGTACTTTATGTCTGTGTTGGTTTCCAAGACCCTGTGCATCCAGAGCTATCGGGAATAACTGGGAGCTGGAAAACACAAGGAGGAATCTGCCAGTTCACACAGCCACTTTAGACCTTTAAAACCCAGTGTCTGACACCATGAATCAGAAGAAGGTTTGTTTCTGCTTTCAGCTGTCAGGTTTGCAATACAAAATCTAAATCCATAACAGCATAAATGAAAACATAAAGAAAGCTCTAAATGAGCTAAATTAGAGGATAGGATGGTTATTCTCTGCCATACATTAGTGACATGGTCATCAGATGCCATTTCTTTTGCTCGACAGGATGGAGACATATACCAGATTAGGGTTATGGGTTATAGCAGGTTAGATCTGAAGTTCTACTATTATTAACTTCTCTCTTTCACATTCTACAGAAGGTGAGGTGGTTGCCCTACTTCTGATTATTTATGGGAAGTTTTCATGCAGATGGACTTTGCTCATTAGTTCAGCTGAAATACCTTCCTCAGCTGCAAGGGAAGACCACACATGCACACATTAAGTTACTGTGCATATATACATGATACCTTACCTGAGCAGCAGAAAGATTTGTCTCTTTTAAGTTCTCTGTCATTACCTCTTCTTCCATTGATGCTTTGGACAGCTGAAGATATCTGAGAAAGTACCTCTAGATGTATATACCTGAATTGCTCCCTTTTTTCTATTTTTGCATCAGTTCCTTGCTTATGGTAGGAATAACAGCTGTGCCTCAAGGCCACGAAGTACCAAAATACCAGATTACTGAAGAAAATGAGTGTGCCTTCAATCATGTCATATGCAGCTCTTAGAAAACCATTTCTGTACATAGAAAAAAAATCTCAACAGTACTTCAGAAGAAAAGTATTAATGTTAAAGCTTCAATAATTCATCAAAATACAGTTTAAATAAATAATAAACCATATAACTAAACATCTAATCACCATGATTCCTGTGACTCACTGTTTATTAGCTTCTCAGTAAATTAATTTGCGTGACTTACCCAGCTAAATACTTAAGAATAAAAAGGTTAATTGAAGGTTGGAGTAGGATACATTATTGAGTAGCTGACGTACCACCTTGATGTTATGAATAATCTGGAAGTACCTCAATAGCATTGCAGCCGCTTTTCCCAAGTCTGAACTTGACCTGCAATCTTTCTTCCGGAAGCATTGTCACTTCTCTATGTCTAATGGGGCTTTGGGTAATCTTTTATTTTTTCCTCCCATCTTCAGTATATGAATTATTAATAACATTGTGAATACATTAAGGGAAAGAAAAAGCCAGAGTATATCACAGCTTCCCAAACTTATAAGGCTGTGAAAAAAAAGGGAGAATAAAAAAAGTTAAACATCCATACCTGAGGTTTCTCGTTTGCATGCCAACAAAAGATAGTGAAGGAACTACAAAGAAGCTTTGAAATGGGAGGATTATTAGAACAAGAAGAATTTTGAATTAATCAGGACAAGCTTGTATAAGCAGATCCAAGATGCCAGAGGGTTTGGAAACTCTTTTTCTGTAAATCACTTCCTATCACAGGCAGTCTTCATGAAAGGAGGATGGGGAAGTGAGCTTAGAGGCCAGATGGGAAGGAGGTAGTCCCATCTCCAGCATGCTCTGAATTAAGCAGGTGCCAGGTAGCAGCTGAGTGTGTGGAAATAGGCCTGTATATCAAAATAAAGGCTTTACAACTACCGTGCTAATGATGTGGGGCTGATCCTCAGCAGTTTTCACTTGTCAGAGATCCAACTGAGGTAATGCAAATCACACTGAGTATCTATCCCTCCATTTCGTGCTATTTCTTCTTCTCACCCAGCCTCATGTCCTTCCATTTTTATGATAAACAGGACTCGAACTCTGCTAAGCCTCACAATTCTGCATCTTGTTGATGACTCATTAAGATTTTATCATTTCAGTGACATGTTATTGAACCCAGTTTCCTTAGGGGGCTGGTCTGGTGATTACAGGAGTAACCAGTGACTGCTTAATTGCCCACTTCATTATATTCATGTTAATAATAAATACCAGGAGGTAGACGGTTATAATTACACCACTAGTTTAGGAAGACATGAGCCCATAAAAGTTGGCAACACTGAAATACAAATTCAGTCGTAAATATCATATGAATAGATATGACTTGGAAGGTGTAGAGAAGGGTAAGAGCATAAACATTGTTATTTTAAAAAGAGTTATTGCCTCAGCAATTGTGATGCTGTTTAATTAAGCAGAAGAAAAATACTTTCTTGAGCATGAGCAGATTAGAAGAGATGAAGCAAGATGATGCTCTCATGTCTGGTTTGGCAGCATTTTCCATTAGGGAAAGAGGCCCCCAGGAACCCTCCATAACAGTTTTGGTGAGATGCTCTTTGGACCAACATCCATGTCCAAATGTCCATGCCTCTGGAGTTGAACTTTGATCAGCTGGTACTTTGCAGAGCAGGGACTTTCAGCATTGTGTAGGTCTCACAACATAGCAGTTCCCCATACATATACAATATAGCACACCCCATACAGCAGTGCTGAGCAGACAGCCCCTTCTAAATCTAATGAACTATGGCAAGCGCACTGAAAGTTTGAGACAATATGATCCATCACAAGGTGGCAAAATCGCTGAGTGCTGAACTGCAGACACAGACAGGAGAGCATTTTTCTCTGGTTTACTGTGTATGCCTATTTTAAGATTAGATGAACTAACATCCAGAGGCACTTTCTTGTAACAGAAGCACAGGGGAGCTATCTATATTTTGACACTTAAGTTAAAGCAGATGTTGAGTGAGGGCTTGTGCAAGAACATATTGGACCAGAGAGTCATGAATAGCAATAGAATTTCTCCCAAAGTGTAATAACGCTTTCATGGCTGAGGATTTCTGAAAACTACAAGTTTCCAATCAAATCTGATTTTTCTGAAATCCAGAATAAGTTTCTATTCCTCATTACACTTAAGATGAGGATTGGCGTTGTTTTATTTCGAACATATCCAGTTTTTGTGGCAGAAATTTGTATGCATGAAACTGAAACAGTTTGCTATACAGGGCAGCTAAAAGTAGCTGTCAAAAGTAAAGTGAAGGATAAGTTGCATCCAGAATAGGACTGAGAAAAATGTAGCCTAAATTCAGATGGTAGAAACTCAGGCAGCTCATCATTCCGTTTAACTCATTAACTTTCCATTAAGCTATTAAGCTTTGGTGATTTCCTTTAAAATGCTAGAACTTCATGGCAGGGAGAGATGTGGGGAACTGGATCCACCTGAACTAAAGACAATAGCTGGAAAAAACAGATTCAATGATTGCAAGTAATGTGTGTCTTGGGCTCCTCAAAAGATTGTGCATTAAAACTGAAAGCCACTGAAGGCTTGGGAAAACCAAGACTGAGATATAATGGAATGTATCTATTGTTGGGCAGACATTAGGTAGACAAAAGCACATGGGAATGTTTTTAAGCAATCTCATTTATTTGTTCCCATGTGCACAGATGCATACATGGAGAAAAGAACTGCCGGCTTATTGTCCACCAAAAAAAAGTATAGGGAAGTACAGGAAAACTGGGACACAAGGCTCCATCCTTGTTGCAATGAAACAGCTGAAAGGTCTGGCACCAGAATATATATTAAGTAGATCAAGAAAAGAAACACAGTTATAATCCAGCCATTTAAAATTTACAATTCATTTATAATAATAGATTCAAACTATGCTAATATGCATTTTGACTGACTATATATTCTCATCTCACTTCCATTGCTCCCTCAGGCTCCACATCCTTAGGCAAATAGTTGGCCTTTACCAGACGACATCACATTGAATTCACTATCTATCTGAGTTACAATTAGATAAAACACTTAGTTTTGATCCTTTATTCTTCCAAGTTACTGGAAAGAAGAGATAAACCCCCTACAGTCTCGGCTCCTAAGGCTTCCCACACAATAGCATAGTGCTTTGCCACAGTGAAATATGCATAATTGGTTAGGCTCTTCTCTAAAGATACAATTAGTACCTTGAATCCTGAGCTCTTTTAGTGCAAACAGCAATAGAGATTCCAAAACCTTGCCTCACTGTTTTCCCCCTGGTTTCAGCTATGCTTTGACCAGAAAGAAGTGTGAGAAAAACCTGCTCCTGAGCAGGCAAAGCAGAGACGTAACATTAGCCTGTACAAGAATAAAATGCAGGGAATTTTGTAGTGCTCATTTGAATTGTCTACTGAAGAGACACTGGGGGCAGAGACATGAAACAAAACATGCTTCAGAAATTGGTATTTTGAATAGACAGAATAAAAGTAATCCTAACATTAACAACGGTTATTTTATCCAGACACTCATCAGTCTTCTTGGTAGCTTCTACTGTTTTTGCTGCATATCTATTACAGCTTCTATTTCACCCACTGGCAGGACAAGGGATTTTCTTTCCATTATCTGTTTTTTCTCTACCTGCCATAGAGAAACCCAAAATAGACACAATGATGATATAGTTAAAAAAGATAATACCAAAAGTCTCTAACCTAAATTATGGTTTTTTACTGTTTGTTTTTGTTCTGAGAAGATTAACTAAGGCATACAAGCACCTTGCTACACCATTTAGCTCCTAAAGATAATTTTATAGGATGCTATTTCATATTAAAGCTTCAAGCACGGAGTTACAGGAAAGTCATAGTTTAAGTAGTGTTGTGCTGCTTCCTATCTGTGTACTCAGGTTGGTACATCTACTTGTGTCTTAGGCTTAAATTACCTCTATAACCCCTAAAAAGTCCATGCTTCTTGCCCATTATCAGGCTGACCTTTGGGCATTGAGTTACCAAAGCAGAATACAGAACTTTTTCAGTTCAGTGGGAGTCACTTAGGGGAAATCACACACACACACAGTTTTAGCAGATAGACCCTTTAGCACCACAGAACTGATGATAGGGTAGAAATGACTGAGGATTTGGTGTTCAGGTTTCAGGTTGTCATTATACAATTCCTTCATACTTCAGATGTCCCTCCCCTCTTGCTTGCAGAAGCTGTATTATTTCCTTTAAAGCGGTGCAGAACCAGAAGAGCTTACTGAGTGGCAGTATCCTAAGTGTAAAACATTCCCCTGTTGTCAAATCCAGCTCTGCTCNGAAATGACTGAGGATTTGGTGTTCGGGTTTCAGGTTGTCATACAATTCCTTCATACTTCAGATGTCCCTCCCCTCTTGCTTGCAGAAGCTGTATTATTTCCTTTAAAGCGGTGCAGAACCANAGGTTTCAGGTTGTCATTATACAATTCCTTCATACTTCAGATGTCCCTCCCCTCTTGCTTGCAGAAGCTGTATTATTTCCTTTAAAGCGGTGCAGAACCAGAAGAGCTTACTGAGTGGCAGTATCCTAAGTGTAAAACATTCCCCTGTTGTCAAATCCAGCTCTGCTCTTTCAAGGTCATATATGTGTTCATCCTTATTAAACAGGGCTTGCAATGCAGCTTAACAAGTAGTCATTTTTTTCCTGCAGTGTTGGCACTGTAGTAGGGAATGGAAATAAAGTCCACAGAAACCTTTTATTCCACATATAGATTTAAACTACCTATTGAGGTTCATGCAGGATGTTCTGAGCATTTCAGAGCATTAATGTTGCAGGGTATCAAGTTATCTGCTTCAAATCAAGAAGTCACAGAAAGACTGGTAATCCCCTCTCATCAGATTCCAAAGATGTCAGATACCTTTGGATATCCTTTGAAGAAACACACTCAAGGGGGGGTCCCTTGTGAATTTCTTGTAGATAATATTGATTTTGAACATTTCATATTATCAAAATATTATTTTTTCCCATGGTAGTGCAAACCTCAGCATTACAATTTGGGCCTGCTGAGTCCTGGTTTTTTTAGTTGTGTTAGAAAACACCCATGGAGTGACCAGAAGTAGAAAAACCATTGACAAAGAGTATAAGGAAAAATACATCATGTATGTTCTGGCAGCATACATTTGACACCTTTGTTTCAATTAGTATTGTCACCATTTCATGGAGAGTGTCACCATGTGCTTCCCACCTAGCATTCTGGATGTAAAATCTTCTAATGAGTGAATATCACCATCTCTATGCTTCACCTTTAAAACGGCAGCCCTTCCAGGTAGCTGTGCTTCATGAACATCAGCTTAAGATCTTGCACTGGGTTCCACTGCAGTTCTATGTATGTGACAGGTGATTAACCCGATCAAATAGACAGCTGCTTCTCAAAACAGTTTCACTCCTACTGATTCCCTTGACTTATCACTGTGCTCATAAAAACTTTACCAGTTTCCTGCCAGTTTAGTCCTCTGAACAGGTATATTCCTACAACATGTTAGACAAGTGTCACTTGTGAAGAACTGCTAGAACAGACCTTTTGCTTGGTGAAGAGCCTTTTCATAGCCTAATCTGTGTCATTAAGCTTCACTCACAGAGGACAGTAATTCTGCTGTACAATGGCAACTGTGGTAAAGACATCTTTTCCAGTTAAACTTCATACTTTCACTGCTCTGCAGCCGTAACCTCTAGCCCCTCTTCCCTGACTTTTTGCTTGTTTCCTGGTTTTCTGTACAAATCTGTCATTTATTTTCTTTACCACAGAGAGAACACATGCATCTGCCCGCATTTCATTACTGAGAGAGGGATAGGACTTTATATCAGAGCTGGATCCTTTTCAAATCATCTTTACTTAAATACTCCAAAGAACAAATTCCTGGGCTTTGGTGACATATAGTTACCTCTCAGTTTAACACCATCACACTTGTTGCAAGAGATGTTTTTGCTTTGTCAGCAATAAGGGAAGCCTGTCACCTGATATTAGCAATGGCAGTTAATCTGCTCCAAGTTTTCCCTATAATATTTAATTTTTATCACCTAAAAACAACAAATGGCTCTGTTATGTCCAGATGGAGACTGAAGAATTCTATTAAGATGTAAGTTGCTGATCAGTTGTTGATATAAAGAACTGTAGGTTCACAGAAATGAGGTCAAATATACTAATATAAAACTGAGCATCCATCAATTTTCCAGGGACTTTTCCAGACAATATATTTCCAGGCTTAGTACAATGATGGATTTCAAAGGAGCTAAACCAGCATAAATCTCTGATACAAATTTGCTACATCAAAAGTTGCACAGCTGTTGATTTACTCTAGACTTTATCTTTTTTCAAGTCCCATTTTATTCAGATACATTATATCTGCATTGGAGATTGGCATCGGGCAAATACTGAAAAACAGTAAAATTCAGGGGAAAAAAAGGTGAAAATTTATTAAAACAATTGTTAATAGTTTGCCCTGTTTTCTTTCAGTTATGGATCTCAACGTGGCTTGCAGTTATGAATTGCTTCCTTTAGTACATTTGTAAGGGCTCTTGTGACCTTTAATGAATATTCTGAGTATGATAACATGATGGTGAGAACGGGTGGTGGGGACTGTACCATAGATTCAATTTCTAGAAGAATTGAAACACAGCAGAATTCTATGGTCACTTTTAGGGTCATGCCAGACCAAGGTAACAAACTCTATCCTGTCCTAAATTCTGGTATTCTGGAAAAAATTAGGGTGTTTAGTCACATTCTGTGTAGTGGTTCAATTCATTACAAGGAAGATGGAGACTCCTTTTTTACAAGAAGTCACATGGAAAATCTAATGGGTAATGGGCACAAGTTACTCTTAGGGAGCTTCTGGCTGGAAACAAGGGGAAAATTTTTTACAATGGGAACAACCAGCCATTGGAATAATCTCCCCAGGTAAGTGGTGGATTCCCCAGCACTGGACACATTTAAAATTCAGATGGACAGGGTGCTGGGACATCTAGTCTAGGTCATACTTTGCTAAGAAAGGTTGGACCAAATGATCCTTGAGGTCCTTTCCAACCTGATATTCTATGATTTGCTGTGATTAATCAATTCAGATTACACAGTAAAGATTTGGAAAGGGCACCCTCACTTCAGGATTGTGACCTCCTTAGCCCTTTATTATGTATGTTTTTAGCATTTACCTTTAAAAAAGTGCAGCTATCTCACCTTCAGAAGATAATCAGTCAGGAGCAAAGCATGTAAAAGAACAAAACCCTGGTGCTGCTTTTATCTTCATGCATTTGTTTAACATGGACTAAGTGTGAGATTCTTTTGATCTCTGGTTTGGATCTACCCACCAATTCAAAGGGAATGAGTAGACGAAGAAGTCAATAAGAAGTTGTGCAATAATTTCAGAGAGGAACAGTGAGCTGATATACTTTTGCCTTCACTGTACTTTTTCCTGCAAGCATCATCATGAGCAGTTACTGACCTCTGGATACCCAAGAGAGAAGCTACTGTTGCCAGACTACGGGAGACTTTTTTGGGAAGAACAGCAGTTCTTCTGAAAGTCAGTATAACAAGCAGCACAGGATGACAGAGTGGGAAAGGTTATTTGATATTTTAAGTGTATTTTACATACAATAGTAAAGTTCTGCCTTGAAGAAGATGCAAGCATAGTAATGGTCATCTGCTACTGAAATCTCCTGATCTGGAGGGGGGAGGGAAATTCATAGAGTCATAGAATAGTTAGAGTTGGAAAGGACATTAATATCATCTAGTTCCAATCCCCCTGCCATAAGCAGGGACAACCAAGGCTTCATCCAACCTGGCCTTGAACACCTCCAGGGATGGAGCACTCACAACCTCCCTGGGCAACCCATCCACATGCTTGAAGTAAAAAGGACACTTCAGCATTATATAATCTTCATCCATCTTAAGTGTGTGTCTCTCTTGACATACCTAAGTTCCTTCAAATCAATGGGGAGATAGGTGTCTCCACAGAATGATTTGTCTAATCACAGGTGTTTATGAAATACTGGATAAATTGCCTTTACAAAAAGCCTGTCTCTTTCCATTCATTCCATGTAGTGAATGGAGATCTTCAGATCTAGTTTAGATTATATGGATAAATTAATTCAGATAAATCCTACTCTATAGAATTGAAAGAATAATCCAGCCCAGCTTCTCTTCTTTTTTTTGCTACCTAGAATATAGTAGGAATAATCTGTTATCTCTATGTAACCAAAAGATTTTGAGACTGACTCAATGTTTTGTTTTGGTTATTAATCAATCTCAAAAGCTGTTTATTGCAGTTTATAGTCCAAAGTGAACAGAAGTGATCTTTTAATTGATCTTTTAATGATGTGATATTTTATATACTATCAAGCATATAATAAAAATATTTTATACTGAGAATTTATTTTCATTTTATATGAACATTTTGAATATCTCTAAATGGCAACAGACTTTTATTGTTGCACAAATATCTGCTTTGCTTTCCAAACTTTGTTTACTGGTATTGAAAATGAAGAAAACAGTTGCTGGATATAGGAGAAACAAGTTTGCCTGATTGTGTTTTTAAATTGTAAAATGCAGTGATTATCCTACAAGCAAGAGCATTTTGGCAGGAGCAACAATTGTTTCAAAGTCTCTTTTTGTTTTATATATTGCTACCTTCACTGACTCTTGTTTTCTACTGGAAAGCAAAACACCATAATTTTTTATTTCAGACCATCTGAGCTGAAGGCCTTGTACTAATTTTTAGCTGACCTTTGGCAACCTCTGTATTTTATCTTTACTACACTAAAAAATTCACTCTGGAAATGTGACTACCCTGATCTGGAACCATTTTCAATATTTCCATCTGAAATTTCCTGTACACATTCCGGATTTTCTGGAAATTCTATTTCTACAATTTCTTATAAATGTAATTCTTCAAAAAGCATCCTATCTCTGGGATGACGGTGTCAGCCCACTTGAGATGCCTGGCAGCGCTAATGCTCAGTTAATCAATCATCACCATTACTTTTTTTCAGGTCATTGAGAAAGAAAATGAAAAGACAAGATAATGAAGACAGTGAGATGACTAATTAGCTGATTAAATGAAGACTGTTCAGAGATATTCAACTATATACGTTATTCATGGAAATAGCATGCTTTCTTCAGCCTCCTACCACAGAAGTGAAAACTCTGTGTAAAAGCATTGAGACCCATTAAAAGACTATAGAGTAGGAAAATAAAAGAAGTTTGAGAGATGTGATTTTCCACACTTGATGTCATGAAAAATAGACAAGTGCAGTTGTTACTGTTAGCAGTAAAGAAGCACTGTAAGTAAGAGACTAGGTACCTGGAATGAAGAAAAAATAAGTCAAGCCACACTCTTAAAGTGGTAAGGAAAAGGATTATGTCAATTTTCTGCAGAGATCTGAAGTGATTTTTATACTGCTGCACAGAGCCAAGAGGGAAGAACTTGAGCTGCTATAGTCTTGGTTTTAGAGCCCTCATGTTATTAAGAAGGTAAACACTACAGAAAGAGTGCCATTTAGAAGACTTTTTTGTTTCTTTTTGGTTTGGTTTGGGTTTTTCTGCCAGAAAGAGATCAGGCATTACTTCACTGACTCTGGCGTTATTTTTAGAGATGAAAGCCAACAGAATTCGCAGGAAATCCCAAGAGAAATGCACAGAGAGAGAAATACTACAGCTTTAGACATATATTTGAAAGGAAATTAGGATATTATAATACCCTCTCTCTTTTTTTTTGTTTTCAGCTGATCATGGCTTAGTTTCAGTTTCAACAAACAATGCCTGCAATTGAGGATGTGGCTTTGAAGCTAGCTGAAGAGTGAACTAGAAGAAGACTAAGTTTGCAGAAGCCAAAGATATGATTTTTTTTTTTTTTGTGGTCAAAGGATATTATTTGCCCCTAGCAAGAGGAGGAAATCTTGTTGGAAGGACATCATTCCTAAATGGATGCTTAATTCAGCAAGAAAGACTCTAGCAAACAAGTAAGGTGCATACCCAAGATGGTAAAGCGAGTCATTCGCAAAGTTATGTCCTAGATCTTCAGTATAGAGGTGAAGAGAGAAATGTCAAAATGTGGGCTGCACTCATCTTTGCAGGGCATACAAACAGAAATAGCCATTTTACCAAATGGAAAGTTAGTCTGCTAATGAAATTTTCTTGTGACTTAATTTTATGGTGGATTGTTAATACATAAGGCAGTCAGAATGTCACATCAAAAGATGCAGGTGAACTCCAAGACTAGAAAAAGGGTGAAAATAAATAGTAGAGAGAGGAAGCTCATGCACGCTACTATCAAGTGAGAGGTTATCAGCTGGAAATACTTGAGGTAGAGAAGAAAGTGGATGTGTTAAATGATCATAGGATGGCAATAAATCACCAAGGTTTTTCCTGTAGAGAAAAGAGATAAAAATCTGCAATAAACTGAGATATCCTCCAATACCATCCCAATCTTTGGTGTTCAGAAAATAACTCAAACTGGAAAAGAAACAGAAGAGGCCTTCCAAAGTGATCAAGAAATGGGAGAAGAATGAGCAAGCTTTGTTTGATCAAACCCATGAAATTAAATGAAACCTCAAAAGCTGGTAAGAGTTTTCTTTGAAAATGTGTCTGGAGAACGAACAACAGGAGGAGGAAGAGCCACACAGTTTATAGGACAAAATCAGTGTGCAAATACATAGGTATAACACAGATACAAGTGAATGTGGAAAGGTAAATACAGAGTTTCACGTTAGTGGATTTGCTAGTACCAGGTAAATACAGATGTTTAAGTTCTGCAAGAGTTTTTGAATGATAGTAGTAATGGGAATAAAACCATGAAGAAATTCTGAAGAACAACTTGCTACATGTATTATCCAGGAATGGGTTGGCCAGGGAGGTTGTGAATGCTCCATCCCTCGCAGTGTTCAAGGCCAGATTGGATGAAGCATTGGGTGTCATGGTTTAGTGTGAGGTGTCCCTGCTTATGGCAGGGGGGTTGGAACTAGATGATCTTAAGGTCCCTTCCAACCCTAACTATTCTATGATTCTATGAAGAGCAGGCAGGGATGACTTGATGATTTAAAATCTTATTTCTGTTCCTGTGTTTCTAATCACTCTGTTAATTGAGCTACTGGCTTTGGACACTGGGTCTGGTTNCTAACTATTCTTCTATGAAGAGCAGGCAGGGATGACTTGATGATTTAAAATCTTATTTCTGTTCCTGTGTTTCTAATCACTCTGTTAATTGAGCTACTGGCTTTGGACACTGGGTCTGGTTTTGGAATGTAAAGGCTTTAGCGTATCAGCTGTCCCAAGGATTGAATAGTTTAAACAACACTTTTGTGTAGCTAGGATAAAAAGAAACACTATTTGTTTTTAAAAGTGGCTTTGCTAGTACCAAGACAATGCAAATTCTTGTCTTCACTGTTACTTGGACGTAAATTTGAATGCCAGAATTAAAGGTATCTTAACAAAAGTTAGAAGGAAATCTGGGATGCAAGTTAAAAATGAATTGGCTCATCAGCAGTCTTTTTGTTCTTTTGTGAGGATAAATACATTTCACAAACATAGGCAATTGCCTGAACACACCTGGGGGATTATTATGAAGCACAGTATACAGAAAGTTTTTCGCAAATAAGAGTAAAAACACCCCCTATCCAAACAGTTGCATGTCCCCAGTGCTTTCAAAAAAAGCTACCAAATTGATTTAACTTCTTAAATCATGCATTTATTTTGTACCAGTATAATCACGAGCACTTAAGTTATTAGTGCTATTTTTGGCTATTGGGCTGATACAAAATGTTAGTAAATCTAACCCGAAAAGCTGTATTTTTATAGCTGTTCAGAAATACCAGACATGCCAGCATAAGTCATTCCAGACAGCTCCACTCTGTGATCACATACAGAGCCATTTTGAATATTTTACTAATTCATTTATCAAGTACTAAGTTCCCAGCAGTAAGAAACTGAGCAATTGTCTAGGTGTCTCTCTGGTGTCTTGTCATTTTGTTTTCCATGCCAAGTAAATTATTGCCATCTCCTGATTATGAATTGATTAAAGCTCAGAGGACACTTGTAATTTGTACTTAGGAAGCTAGCATGTTACCTGTATATTCAGTTTAGTAGAATTACATACAGTGTTGGTTATGGAGAATAAAACATTTTCACAGAAAGGAGATATCACTACATTCAGTGACATCACTACATTTCTGCTGTCCTTCAATTATGCTTTTTCATTCAGGAAACCTATGGGCTGCCACAGAAACTGCACTTCCTACCTTTTACTATGAATATATTATGTTTTGTGCCACAATTAATCCAATTTTCAGTAATAACAAAACACTGCTGTTCTTTTATCATTTAATAAATGCATTTCTCTGGTACCAGTAAATTAGATTTTGAAGAGTGGCACTGCTGCTGAAGACTCAGAGAACAGTGCATTGTACACTGTGATGACTTTTATTTCCTTCACTGCTCTCAACAGTGGCTATGCGAACAAAGAGGTTTCAGTAAGAATGTTTTGCTTTGGTATCTGTTACTGTTTATTGGCATAATTTTCCATTATCATTTACTAGCAGAACTTCAGGGAAGCCAATCCAGCAAAGCTCCTTGCACCAGAAGGTGTTTCTCAAGGCCATGCAGAACATGAGGGATGCATTCAGGTGCAGGCAGTCATGCTTAGTCCATGGCACCAGCCACCACTAGCACACAGCTGGGTGGCTGTGCTATCACAGTGCTCTGAGGGGGCTAAAAGAGCCCTAATGAGAGATCAGAAATACTATCTCAGAGCATGAGTGAAGCAGGTACATGATTTCCTGCACATGGCTGGTTGCAGAACATGGGCAACAGAAACAGGATGAAATTTTGATTCCTTTGACTGTTTTGCAGGGAGGGCTGTAAGTGACCTTATATAGACAGGACTAATTCTCTACTCCATCACACTAGTGTTATTGAAGTATAATGCTATTAAAATTAGATGAAATTACCTTAGATTAAAATGGGTGTCATGCACTGAGGAATCAGATCCACAGGAATGAAAGGTTTTCTTTGTGCAAGGGACATTTTCTGAGGCATAACAGATTAGTAAATGCAATTGATGTAATTTCTCATCACATAATAGCTTCTTATTATTTGTTCTATTTTTTAAAAAAGCACCGAATTAGACTTGTCACTTTTTCCAATGAACTGAGATTCTCAGTGAGCAAGATGTACTATAAGCCTCTAATCCTGTGCATCACAGGCTGCTTAATGCAGACACCATACAAAATGTAGCAACTGCATATCATGGCTGTTTGCCATTGCTTTTTGTTTCATAAAATTGTATTTTCTCTGCTACAGATGTTTTTAAGAAGTCTGTAGATCTCTACAGGCTATTAAAAGTGGCTGGAGTGAAAAACAGAGTACCTCTAAATGCTTCCTTCTATCTACCATATGCTGTTAGAAAATTGCTTGCATATACCAGTAGCACATATTAGAAACTCTACAAAATTGCCAAATATACCTCAGGTAATATTCCTTCATACACATAAAACCTACCAGATTTTGAAAATTTGACATAAATCATGCATGAATTTTTCATCTCATAAGCCAGTGGGACTGTATGAGTAGCCTCTAGCAACTATTGTCCAAGAAAGAGAAAGAAAACATGTGTTTTTGCAGAGTAAGGGCTATATGAACAAATGAGGGAACCACAGGGCAGAAAATATGTTTCAATACAATATGTATGAAATTTAGTGGGCCTTGGCCAAGCTACTGGAAAACGTGTGCTGTAGATTAGACTAACAACTATGCTCAGAACATAGTTTAGAACATAACGATTATGTCTTCAAAAGCACCAAAATATGATGCTTTATTAAAAGCTGTAAGTTTTAAGGTCTTAGCTTACTGAGGAACTTGTGAGAATTAAACATTATGCTTGTCATTAAACCAGCCTCTGAGCTCAGCAGGAAGATGAGAAACTTTTTAGAGTGAAAAATATGTCGCATTGGTTGATCTAATCCATCTTTTCCTCTTTCCTTTTCTCCCAGCATTGCAAATATGGATTGTATTTCTCCCTTCCCCAAGACATCAAGTGTTAATAATTCACTGTGATGATTTTGGACATTTTATATTTAAAATCTGCATACAGTCTACTGATTAAATCATATTATGAATAGTTGAATGAATATCTTATTTTAAAAATTACTTTCTTCTGTCACCACAAATTGTACTTTTACAGCAAATGGCTGGCCATTTTAATAAGAATGAATGTAATTATTTTACAGTCTGTGCTCTTTACAGGCTGGCGGACTTCATTTTCATGTAGGAATTCAGTAAGTAGTATTGGAAAGGAAGATTTTTAAAGTTGCCATTTGTGTCTATAATTTACAGAAAATTACTTTGCCTAGAAAATAAATAAGATACGGGGGGCTTCAGTGAAATCACTGAGCCCAGAAAGTCATGAATCACTGAGTATTCTCTTTCTCTGCCACAAGCCCCTGAGTGATATTTTCTCTTGTTATTTTATCAATTAAAACAAGAAACAAAGAAAGAAAAAGAAAGCTAACATGGGCAAAAACATATTGAAGTAAAGCCATAAAAGTAGACTTCATTCTTCCCAAGACAGATGATATCAGACTAGCAAACAAAGTTCCTTATTTTGCAGGGATTTTTTTGTGCACAGTCTCAGATAAATTTCATCTGTGTTCATAAGACTATACCTCAAGTCACTGTAAGGTATCCAAGCTCTGGGGGCTGCCAGTGTGCAGCTTTCACTCACTGCAACTGCAGAGAATGAGAATCAACTTAAGTCCATTTCACCTTGTGTGTACCATGTGGCTGTTACTGATAATAAAGTTATTGATAATAATTGGAACTCAGGTGATATGCTATGAGACATTGTGTCAGGGTAATGATAGATGACAATTTAGGTGACATGTAGGGATGCCAAAATCCCAAAGAAAAGCCAGGGGGTGTAGGTGTCACTGAAGCCCTGGAAAATCTCCACCTTCAGCTACTCTTTGCTAAGGCCTTGTGAAAATGGAATTCAGATTGCAAAGTTAGGTATTTCTGAAAGAAATAGCTTTAATCTGCTTTGACCCCAGAGCCAGGCAGGTATAATCATTAATCACTAGCCTCTGTATGTACTATATGAGTCACTCTTGGAAAACCACTGAAAAAAGAATATGTGCTTTAGTTCTGCAGGTCATATTGGCCTCAGACTGTAAGCACATCAAGCTACAATAAAGAGAGTTACTGTATCCCCTTAAACCCACAAATTCAGAGTGCGAAAGCAAGGATGCAGAGAAACTGCAGTAGTTCCTTTAGGAGTCTCTACTTCATTTAACTTGATCCCACTCTGCCCTAATTTAGTTCCTTGATCACTTAATCATGATATATATCCTCAGTCTCTTTTTACTCGGTCTACTTTTTTTATCTGGTCTACAATGTACAAACAAATAAGTATTTCCTGAGATAAAGAACTGCTGTGAGAACCCAATAGTTAGATAAACTCTTGACTTACAGAGGAATAATGTTGGAGTCTGCCTGCATGAAAACAGGGGTAGATTGTGAGTCACCCACATCTTGCATCAGGTAGGGATGTTAACAAGGCTGGGGTTGGGATTGGATGCAAGAGGCAGAGCTTCAGCAACTCTAGTTTTGAGTGGGAAATATGCTTTTCTAAAGCGATTTTAATGAAACAGAAACATTCCCATTAAGTATGTACATCTATTTGTCTATGTGTGTGTACATAGATTTGTGTATGTATGTGTGTATACATATCTGTATGTTTACATAGTACTGTGATTCTGTTTTGCAGCACAATTTTCTTAAGTGGAAGCAGGTGAAGATCCTTAGATTAATTTTGCCCATGATGCTAATCTTGTTCACTACAAGAAAGAAAATATTCTAATTAAAAATAGTGATGTCAGGAAAAGGTGTTTGGGCAGGCGGCAACCTGATGGACAACAAGATCTTGGAGACAGAAGCTACTTGAGAGGAGCAGTCACACTCACATGGCTGCTCATTTCAGGTAATTCATCCTCCCTCACTCCTATAAATACTTCAGGCATTTGCTTGCTCAATGTCCTAAAAAATACTGATGGATTTAATGAGATCTATTGACAATGCATTGCTGATCTGTGTCAATAAAATTCTTGGTACCAGATTTCCAGGTACCTTAGTGTGCTTAAATAGGCTGCCTGACCCTCCATCAACCCAATTTCACCCAATTGCTCTTGTTGTGACCTTATTGAGTGAGTTTCAATCAAGAGTGATATTTTTTTGCCAGTTTTTAAAGCTGCAAGAATGAGTATTTGTAATAGGAAGTGTGAAAGATCTTTAACTATAACTATACTGCCAGGAGCTGAGATAGTAAAAGAGCTTACTTTATTCCATTTCACATTGTATAAGCTATTAGAATGAGGGGGTGGAAGTACACTTTAATTCTTTCCTTCCAGTACTTTAAAGGTATATTTGTTTTTAGCTCCTTTTCCTGACGCTGTTTTACATTTTACCCTTTAGCATCCAATAAAGCAAAATAAAAAGGAAAAAGACAGAAGGGAGAAATTAAACTGCTGTTGGAAATAACCTATGAGAACAAGACAACTTTGTTTACAATCTAATAAAATATTTTTCATGAGTGTGGAGGGGTGGAAACCACTCTGTAATGTCAGGTAACAGAGGAAATGAAAAAGTCATCATGTGAGGGGCCAGACTTTATGCAACTGAGCCATACCTAGTAACTACAGAAAGTAATTAACTGATAATTAGGAGAAGAAGGCACAGTAGCCACTATATTTGATCTGCAAATCCATAAAACTCAAGTAGGAGCTTCTGTGTTAGCTTTTTATTAGACTTTTTTCCTCTTATTTTTTAGCTGATGGCTCTCCTGAGAACTGCAGTTTCTACCCTGCTCTGATCCAAGTCTGATGTCAGTCTGCTAGCAGCACTGATTCACCCGGATTCCTAGAAGCCAAGAATTGCTTTGCCTGCCCTGTAAAGGTCGTTGCACTTTCTCTGCACTCTCACGAGCTGAACTTTGATACACTAAACTCATTTACTTCACAGCAGGTTCTTGGGTGCAGCTGAAGTCTTTTGGAGAACATAATGGTTTTTAATCAAAAAAAAGTCTCTAAAAGATGACAGTAGAAGTGGAAATTTCTAGATTTTTAATAATTTGTAGAATACTTGATATATCATACAAATACACAAAGAACTTTCAAAGACAATTTAGTAGTGGTGCGTGAATCAACATGGAGAATATGTAATTTGTAGTGAAGATGGTGGTTATACATTTTTGCTACTCTTCTCATTTGTTGCAAAGTTGGGGTTTCCCTTTTATCTCTGCCCTCCACTGTGGGTCTAATTCTTTCTATAAAATAGTTACATGAAGAGGTGAAGGGAAATTGAGTGTTGTTCTCTGTAAATTGCAGTTTTATCCTCAAAGCAAAGGTAAAAAAAGGATTGGATTTTCTGTTTGATCCAGAAATATATGTCCTTTGCCAATTAACTTAGTTGCTAACCTATTTCTACCCTTGTGAGGGCCTCAGAGACAATGTATACACAGGTGAGGGTACATGCTCCTCCTGCTCAAGCACTGAAAAACCCAAACACAAAATCTTTATTCCTCGAATAGGAAGGAGAAGAAACATAGTTTGATTTTCAAAACCTAATATTTTTAGGTTTACCTGCAAATCCTATTTCTTGTAGACAGCAGAGATTTAATCAGAAGAGTAAAGAAGGCTCTGTGATTGCTACAGGCTCACATCTCTTTCAGCAGTTGTCTGAGTCATCGAAATGAAATTAAATGAAGTTTAGCTGTTCCCCCACTGTTTATACACTTGCAGATATGCCTTTGCAAACACCAGTATAATGTGACCTTCACTGCTGCATACAGCCAGTAAGTAATAAGGTAGAAGAAAGAAATCATAAGACTTTCTTTGTGTCACACAAGACTTTGAGGTAGTTTTTTTTATGTAAATTTATTGGAGTAGTGTGGGAACTGCTCTTCCTACAATGCTGATATTCCAGTGAACCTGCAGAAATTGGTCCTTCTTCTTATAGATAGTTTTCCATATCTGGACAACTAAGAGGGCCAACCAACAGGCTCTATGTTGGGGCACTATATTCAGTGAGAGACGAACGGCATCATGGACCCAGAGCTTTCTGGGACACTCCAGCTGCTTGCTTTCTGTCTGTCCTTGCTGTTTATTCTCAACCTGGTGGGAGTAAATTTAAAGGAATTACATTCTGATGCTGAGCTTGGGAAAGTCACTGCTGTCTGTTTCTTTCCAACCAATCTTGACTTGTCTCACACAAAATAAAGTCCAAACGGCAGCTGATGACTGTGTCAGGAAACTGAGCACACACAGCTTCCCAGGTAATTTCAGAGCTTGCTATTTTTCAGGAAGCAATCTGGGCAGTACAGAGGCTTACAGCTGAGAGCAAGCTGAGACCCACTTTTCACCAACAGCACACACCCATCAGCAAGTATTGATCACCTGTGGCTATCATTTACCTTTTTATTTCCTTTCCATGTCTTTTTCATTAGTTACAGCTGCCAGATCTTTCCCACCTCTCCAATGTCCCTGATAAGTACAGCAATGGGAACAAGTGCATATGTCTTGGCTCACAGCTTTCAGGAGGCAGAGCTTGGCTGTTTCATGGCAGCTGCAAGAGCCTTGGGGAAAAGGTCTGAGGCCACCCAACTGAGCAGATGTGCAGTAGCAGCTGGGAGTGCTGTTCCCAGCAGCTCTTCCAGCTGAAGTCGTTACCCATTAGTGAGCAGCAGTAGCAGCATTGCTCCATCACCGTGGTGGATCCAACCGCAGGACTTGTGCTCCCTTCCCAAAAACAGTTCCTTATCTCCTGCCGGTCAGCCTCACTTTTCTACTTTATTAATTGCAGGCTCAGCTGTGATTCCTTCCACATGCCTGCTCTGGGAGTAATGGTCCATGAGAAGTCTCATTAGCCTCCCATGTGGGCTGCCCACAGTGCCAGATCCCTTAGAGTGAAGAGAGCAACTGTTAGATAAATGCTGCTCTCCTTTCACACACAGGTGAGAACCAACAGAACAACTAAACACAGAGGAATGGGAACAACCAACCTCATCAATTTACAGCACAGTCTTTGCAGACCCAAGCACAGTGGGAGAGAGTAAACGGCAATAGTATGGTAGCTACTTAATGGCTCCTCTTTGAGCATCAGATCTATGTCCTTCCCTGTCACTTTTCCTCCTTCAATATCTCAGGCAGCACCTGAATGCCCTACTGAGAATTTAATCCCTGTTATCCTCAGTGTAGTATGTAGCTACACTGTCACAGCTCACAGCTTCTAACATTGTGAAGCTAATGAACTAACCCACTAATCCTGCAACGGTGTGGATGCTGTATTGCTTTCAGCATGTGGTGAATCTATTGGAAATTAATCTATTGGCATTGTCACACTGCATCAGATAAATTTAGAATCATAGAGTCATTCAAGTTAGAAAAGACATTTAAGATCAAGTCCAACTGTAAATGTAATGTTGCCAAGTCCACCACTAAACTACATCCCTAAGCACCACATGTACATGCCTTTTAAATGCCTCCAGGGATGGTGACTCCACTGCTTCCCTGAGCAACCTGTTTCAATACTTGCAAACTCTTTTGGGGTTTGGAGGATATTTTCCTAATATCCAATTTGTATCCTGCTCCTCCTGGCACAATTTAAGGCTGTTTCCTCTTGTCCTATTGTTACCTGGGAGAAGAGACTGACACCAACATCTCTACAACCTCTTTTCAGATAGTTGTACATAGTGACAAGGTTTCCCATGAGCCTCCTTTTCTCTAGAGTAAATAAACCCATTTCTCTCAACTACCCCTCATAAGACTTATGAAAACCCTTCACCACTTTTTTGCCCTTCTCTGGTCCCATTCCAGCACCTCAGTGTCTCTCTTATAGTGAGGGGCCCAGAACTGAACACAGGATTTGAGGTGTGGCCCCACCAATGCCCAGTACAGGGGCATAATCACTTCCCTTGTCCTTTTGGCCACACTATTGCTGATACAGGCCAAGATGCCGTTGGCCTTCTTGACTGGCGGGGCACAAGCTGTTCATGTTCAGCTCCATCAATCAACACCCTCAGGTTCCTTTCCATTGAGCAGCTTTCCAGCCACTCTTCCCCAAGCCTGTCGCGTTGCATGGGATTGTTGTGACCCAAGTGCAGGACCCAGCATTTTGCCTTGTTGAAAGTCATAAAATTGGCCTCTGCCCATTGATCCAGCCTGTCCAAATCCCTCTGTAAAGCCTTCCTACCCTCAGGGAAATCAATGCTCCCACCCTACTTGGTGTGATCTTATTGAGGGTGCACTTCATTCCCTCATTCAGATCACTGATAGATTTGGTTCATAACTTTCTGGAAGATCAGGGCTCACAAACCTGTTCACAGTGAAACACGTATGTGGCACGAATGGCAGGCACAGTAACTCTGATAACAGTGCCTATTTCCTTACGACTTGCAGACTTTTTCTGCTTGGCTCACCAGCCTTGTTTCTGACATGGCTGTGAATATCTACAAATATACACAACTGCACAATGACACAGACAGGAGAATGGGGCAGAATAGCAATATATGAGAACATTTTTTTTCTCTCCCATATTTTGTATATCCACACTGAAATGTCCAAATTTCTGTTTCAATTATTTTATCTCTGCAGATATATGCTCACACACATTCAGGGGTGGCATTATCCAAGACTGAAAATGACAAGCTATACAGTCCTGGGGGTGATGCTTTGAAATTATTTTCATGGTATTGTGTGAAATTGCTACAATAAACCAATCCACACAATACACTCTAATAGCCTACTTACCACACTATTAAAACTTATAACTGCAAATTCCCTGCATTTCTTTTGAGAACTAATGCAGCATGAAGGCTGAATTATCTCATGTCCATTTACAGATAACTCTTTAGGTCACTAGAGTGGGATAAGCCACAAGGAAACAGCTGCACCACGTTTAGTTTGGAAAGAACAAACAGAAAGCTTGTATTTTGCACATGTGCCATGAATCATAGAATAGTTAGGGTTGGAAAGGACCTTAAGAGAATCTAGTTCCAATGTCCCTTGCCATAGGCAGGGACACCATGCACTAGACCTGTCACCCAAGGCTCTGTACAACCTGACCTTGAACATTGCCAGGGATGGAGCATTTAGCACTTGTTTGGGCATTTCTTTTGTCTCCAACATGAGGACACAATCTTCCTCCTTCACCCTGAAACACATAGAGCCATACAGACACAGAGACATGTGTGCACCCATTCACACCAATGTGCACACAAGAACTCCCAGCGCCATGTGTACACACACACTGTGCCTTGAATTCTATGATTCTATGTGTAATCTTACACCCAGCCACGTACACACAGAGGACTGCATACACAGCAAAGCATGACATTAAAAAAGGGTAGCAGTTACTTCTAAATTTAAAACTACTTTCTTGACTCTAGTAGGAAGTAATTTCATGTGTTGGACATAACTGATCCTAATAATTTCTTTGAGGTCAAGCCAGATGGAGGAAAATTTGAAGTATCCTGAGCTTACATGAAAGATACAGGGACTGTTAAAATGATGAAATTTTGAACTACTTAGTTTCAACAAGAATTTAATTCATGGCATCAAGTTTAAAATTTCCCTCTCTGGAATTATGAGAACAGAATACCTGAGAGCTGGGTCCTATGCCTAAATATTCTCTATTGATCTCTTCTCATTCTACATTTCCTAAAAGAATAATCACACTGACATAGCTTCTGCAAGAGTAGCAAAGAGGAATGTGTTAAAAATACTGCTTCTGCCACACAGCCTTTCCCTCAGTGATCCTGATTTTCAAACAGCTCCAGCCTCCAGCCATTCTTTGTTTATTAGTAGGTGACTTGAAGTCAAATAGGAGTCTTTGAAATATTTCACAGTGAATCTTTCTACTGATGGACAGATCCTTCATAATAAATCTGTTTCATCATATTGCCAGTGGTTATATGAAATACATAGTTATAAATGCATAATTCCCGTATCTGTCTATCTAGACGTAATATAATTGGGTGAATAATTTATAGAAAACACTTTAAAATCTGAGCCCATTTTCTGTTAGCATCCACAAATACATTAGAATTCCCTGAGATTAATTCCTCATTCAGAATGATTTACTATAATTATGAAAACCTGATATAAAATATATTAAGTCAGTAGGAAATACCTCATTGAATTCTATGAACACTGGATCAGACCTATAATTATTAGTCTGGAGATAAATCTCAAGAATTTCAATAAAAGTACCCACAGTTATAATTTTCTTTCTAATTCTTTTGATTGGGAATCTTTCATTGCTCTGATTGGAAATGCACCTAGGGAAACAGATATACTGTGGTCATCCAGCCTCACGTTTAACTTTATATGACTCAAATGTTTTTAAATATCCCAATAGGCAATTATTCATTTCCTTAGGTAGGGAAATATCTCTCTCACATATTTTTTAAGATAACTCTCCATGCTATCATACCATACATGGGAGCTCCATGGCCAGGTTTCACAAGACTCCAGCTTCTATTGCCTTAAGCACTGGCTTGTCTTTTCTTCCCAAAGTAAGTTATTAAATGTCTTGCAATAAAAGATCAAGCAATATAAGACAAATAAACAGACATTCTTCATTAGAGGTCTTATGCACTATGATTTCTAGCTAATTCCAATCCCAGCCAAAGCCAGGGCAAAGAAACTAATGGAGCAGATGACTGACAACCTACTACAGCCCCAGTAGTGAAAGTCAAAGCTCTTATCTCTCCAGTACTAACTGCTTGTTTCCAAACCAGCAAATACTACCAAGAAAAAAGAATACATAAAATCCAAACCTGCTTTTTCTCTGTATGGTTTCTTACCTAGATTTGGTTTCATATTTCTTTGAATTAATAATTCTGCTTTCTTTTTATTGTGCCTTAAGCAGTCATCTGGCTTCAAAGAACTGCTGTGTTTGCTTTAACTCCTCTGCAGTAGAAAATACCTTATTAAACTAATGATTTGAGATTCAGAGCAGCCCTGCAGAGAAGGACTTGGGGATGGTGGTCGATAAGAAAATGAACATGAGCCGACTGCAGTGTGTGCTTGCAGCCCAGAAAGAAACCGTATCCTGGGCTGCATCCAAAGGAGCATGACCAGCAGGTCAAAGGAAGTGATCCTGCCCCTCTGCTCTCATGAGACCTCACCTGGAGTATTATGTGCAGTTCTGGTGTCCTCAATATAAAAAGGACATGGAGC
>NDXB01017045.1:2801-28842 GCA_002631895.1 Agapornis roseicollis
GGGGGGGGGGAAGGGGTAGGGGGGAAAGGAAATCAGAAGAAAACTATCACAAGCATCTGAAGGCTGTACTTATTGACAGAGAAATCAAAAGCATTCCCTTGACTAAGACTCCCTTCCTTCCCTTGCAGATGGTTTAAGCACTGGTCTTCTAAATACCCATAGACCAAATCTTTTTAAAGACAGTTCCGAAGCAGAGATCGGCAATGGCAGCAATATTCAGAAGTCCCAGACTACATTTGTTTCAAAGTTAGTATTAAAGCACTTCTGAGAATCCACTAAGCAAGCTTTTACACACTATAGGTACTTTGTTATAAAAGTCACTTTTGAAAAGGAAACATAGGTTCATAAAAGGAAATAAGTATTTTTCAATTTTCCTCATTTCCTGGATGTCACAACAGAAATGAAGTTGGTTGGCTTTTCCCCTTTTGATCTGTTTAAAATGCTACTTAAATTTGTCCATTTTTGTGCAAACTGCTATTTCTTTAATTCAGTAAGGGAGATAATGAGGGCTGATTCCTTTGTAATTCTGGCGTGATATTTTTGTGGGTGGTTTTCAAAGCACACGGTGTGCAATTAGGGATGATGCTGAAGTTCCTTTGTTTTCTGGTGGATACCCAATGTTTTAAAAAAGATGGGGTTTTGGTCAGTTGGGTTGTTTTCCAAAGTAATTGCTATGTGACTGGATATGAAGTGGGGAGGGAATTGATGCTCTTATTCACTTCTGGGTATTTACAGTTTAACATGACAATATCTGATTTTAAACCATTTCATCCTGCAGAATATTTAGAGACAAAAAAGGATTTTCTTCAACCCAAATGGAAATGGTTTAGGAAAGAATGGCAATTATGAAACAGATCACTGCCCAAATCTTCCTGCAGGACAACTGACATAAGCCAGCAAGAGCCACTTGTGAACTGCAAAAAGCAATCTGAGTAAAAAGTGCAGTGCTGTGCAGCAGTATCTTTTCACTGTGCATATATATCCATACTTCAGAGAATACTGAAAACAGAGAGTTCTCTTCAGTTTCACTGAAACATGAATGTATACAGCAGCTTTTAAAATTAGGATAACACTGAATGAATGGTTTGTGCATAATTATTGAATATGAAAAAACAGCAAATACTGGGCAAAAGTAAAATATGCTTTTGCTGAAAAAAAAAGACCTCAACACCACACTCATGTGCTTCTCTCTGCACAACAGTACAGCAACAAGCATCTTATGAGCAACTTTATTAAATGTAAAATCAAGTATGCTGCTAATGATTTCAATGCATTCTTAGCAAATAGGTGTAATCCTAAAATGCTTTTATTCAAAGATCAGCAGAATGGAGAATACACGATACATAAAATAATAATGTATTGATTTAGTCTTGTTCTTGCTATAGCTGCAGTTCACACCTTTACTGTGCAGAAAAAGTACTATATAATTCCAGCCACTCTTCAGTTCATCTATGCAACTGGTTATATGAACACCTAATAAGACAACATAGGAAACTGTAAATAACTAGTTCTGCTATTGTTTTAAACTAACATGTAGCCTATTATTTGGGAAAGATGCTCTAGATCATTCATCATACAAGGACCATATTCACTCCTTTCTGTTTCTCTTCCTTCACCTCAGTTTGCTTTACTTTGCATTTTTTCTGATTCCTTTTATTTAAACTGAGAAGAAAAGAATAAAGCTGTGCTATCAATATTTTCCAGCTATGTAAAATCCTATTGATGAGTATCCCTTTCCATTCCTGGAGACAACAGGTTCTAATAACTACCTTCATATACATACCAAACAGTGAGCTCTACAATCCACAGCTTGGATGCATTAATCAGCATTATAATTTTTTTTCCACGACATTAGTGAATTCAATTTTATTCAATAGCAGCAAAAGACATATCTAAACACTGCTCTCCTGGAAGCTTTGCACAAACACTGAAATAGAAGGAAAGTGTTGTTACCCTAACAAATAATATAGCTTTACCTTGCAGGTAATACCCATGGAAATAATGTTAAAACAGATTCTGTAACAGTACAAGTTAATAACGCATAGCATGTACTCATAATGGATTGTTTCATTCCTCTGTCAAAATTTAGAATCACCCTTGTTATATTGCTTATTTATTGTTAAGTTTGCTTGGAAAGTCAAGAAAAAGCTTGTGTCCTTCATATGCTACCTTATGAATATTATTTTAGTGGAAAATTGATGAAAATATTCATAATATCCCAAGGTTTCATTTTAAACACAGTGTTCATGGGAATCTGATTTAGCCTACTAAAGGACCAGACCTTTTCTCAAAGCTTTTATACTGACTAGTTTTGCCATGTTCATAAAAGAGTCATAATATGAAGACTCAATTTACAAAACTATTTTAATGTAAACATTATAGACAACCACTTGAAAATCTATTTGAAAATCAGTATCATCCATACGCTTACAAGTTACCAGCAAACCCCATGTACTCCCAGGACTATTTAGCTTAGAAATGATCTTGCAATATTTCATATTTCCCTTAAAACATCTTGAAGTACAAATATTCCTGTATCTATTACTTTCTCTTTTTGGTACAAGCTGAAAACTTGTTCCTGACATTAAGGGAAGAAAACTCTCAGAAGCCTGGAATACACGTTTTCCATGTATTTCACAATATCTGAAGTACAAAAGACTTGCCCAACCATGTCGACACAATAGGCAGGAATATCTTAAAATAACACCAAATCTATTTCAAATAGGTAATAACACAATTTACTTTGCCTTCTCACTTGAGAAGCCAAACAGACAATAAAGGAACTTCAATGAATAGAAAAGGGAAAAACACCCCCAGCTGAGAGCGCACTCCTCAGACTTCCTGCACATGCACACTATCTGTGGGTCTAAATACTAACAATTTAGCACATACATTTCTCATCTTAAACTGCCAGACAAATATACATATATCCTAACATATTATTTTGTTGATGTTTCATAATAACTCCTGAGGAGCTTCCGGGACGGGTCCAACAGTATGGCTTCCGTAGCCAATAATTCTGCCACTTTAAAAAAACTTTATCACCTATATGAGCACTTTCATTCAGAGGAAGAGTTGTGTACTTTTAACATTTTCAACAGAAGCATCTGTAGGTCAATATTTTATAGCTGCAAACTTTTACACGCACAATTGTTACTACTATTTTCTAGTGAGAGGATCCAAAAGTCAGAGTGGGACCCTGTCGTATGTGGACAGGGCCTGAAACTGGCTCTGTCCATGTGCTTTCTGAGATTAGAGAGACAATTCCACAAAATTAAACCAAAGGCTGAACAGATGATCAACAGAGTGAAGTTAATGAGATACGGTTTAAACTTGATGTAACAGAAATGTGAGGACCATAAAAAGGCCTTCATGGCTAGGCTATTCCAAATTCATTACCATAGACAGGCAGTGAGTGGTGCATACTGCACACATTATTTCTGTGGACAAGAGGCAGGCTGCGAAAGGGGGGGGGCTGGCAAAGCAGGGCAGCTGACACAAGACAGTGTGTTTGCAAACTAAAAAGCTACAAGCATACTGAGCTGATTCAAAGTTATGCTGTATTTAAGACAGGACTAAAAAACCCACTCTGCTATTAAACAGGTTATGGAGCCATATGATTTTTTTGCCATACAAATCTCCTGTTTGTCAGTACACTAACAGTATGGCACATGCAGTTTGCACTTATGGTACTCTTCAGATGAAGCTCTTCTGTCTCCAAAAGAGGTAAGAAAGAAATGAAAAAAGCAGGTCCACTAAGTGTATATTAGTATGCACTTTCAAAGCCATGCAGCTATAGCTGCAATTCCAAAGCCTAGAAAGGAACATCCAAAACCTTGGGAAGTTTCTTAGACTTACAGAAAACCAATACTAGAAATGCACCAAGAGGAATCTGACTTGTGATCTGAGGTATCCATGCAGGATGAGATACAGATTTTAGCACTTGGAAGGAGTTAGGTAGAGCTGGTTATAAACAGAAAACATGTATTTCACAAAGCAACAATCAAAATGTTGTGTGCCTAAATTAACTGCTTTGGGGCCAGGACATCACCCACAGGTTGAAACAAGAGTCAGATAATGCACTGAGAATATTGGCAATGGTGAACAGACACAAAGCCCGCAGGAGTACCTGCAGTGAAATACATTCTATTCTGAAATGCAGCCTAACTTCATGCCTGTTATTAACAAGGTATCGGAGGCGAAAAATATGTCAATGTTCTCTTCATTGTAAAGAAAGTTCCTTATTTTTGCCAATCAGCTCATGGTACAGATTCCTGTTCTGTGATCCCACTTTGCATACTGACAATGCCAAAAGAACAGATGTGACAGAAATTCGAAGAAAGATAAAACTTCTGGGATGGCAACAACAGGGAAAGGAAAAAGAAGGAAAAGAAAGAGGGAAAAGGGGGAGAACCTGGTATTACAAAATTAGAAAAGCCTGATTAATGGATATCATCTACACAAGAGCCAGAAAGCTCACGAGTTAAAAAAGAATCATCACAGAAGCAGCAAAGGGTGCAGTTGTCTACCACTGAGAAACAGAGAGACTAGCCATTAGGGAAGATACTTGGGGTGAAAGAAAAAGGCACACACACAGATACTTTGAGCAGAGCAATTAGATAAAAATCCTATAGGTATGAGAGCTGTAAACCAGTAGGAAAGCACTTGGCTAAGATGAAGTGTCATCACCACACACAGCTCCATGGCTGACTGATTTTGGAGAGGCTGGATCTTGTTGAGCTGCTACTCCTCTGAGCTGTCTATCTATTACATGCCATCAAGAGCCAGGGTCTATGAAATGTGTACACTCAGGGGAAACAGTCAGTGCCAGTCTTATTAGAAGATGGAAGTACACATAGGTGGTAAGCCAAGCTGAAATAATCAATACCAAACTCAAAGTGACTGAATCTATTTACACAACAAACTTCCATTCTGTAATACTTTCACTTGAGTTTATTTACTGTCATTAGAACAGTCAGACTCAGTAACTTACCTATGGTGGAGGCAAACTAAGGACTAAAGTATAAAATGAAATTAGAAGAAAGCACTTTACCTACTTTTCAATGTGTTTGAGAAGCATTAGTTTGATTTGCACTTTTTTGTGTAACCCGGCAAAATACAAATATTGATACAGTCCCAAATATTGTTTGATTCACAAACTCCAAAGACAATTGTTTGTGTTTTAAGAGATTGGTGCATGTCCATGCTGTCAGTATGAAAAGACAGGAAACAGAAAGAGCAAGTGGTGAAACCTTAGCTCCTGGAATACAAACTAGATTTAAAAGGACCTAAAAAAAGGCTTAATACATAAAGGCTTTTTATAGAAAGCTAGTAAAAAATTTATGGTCCTGGAAACTACATATATTCTCAGGAAAGGTAGCCTATCCTCCCATTTCTTCACCCCCTCATATACCAACACTGCCTAAAGCAGCCAAGTCAAAATTCTGAATGAGAAAACAGCTGGGTTGCTGTGGACACAACCCAGACATCATGGAAATCAACAGTGTACTATGGAGCTCTGTACAAGTCACCTAAGCATCTATGGGCTCACAGTACATAAGTATGTTACCTTGAAACACCCATCACACAAAGGTAAGTTACCATGTTTGGAGGTGCAGCCAAACAACCGCTAGAGCAGTTTCCCAAAATGTCAACAGTATTAGAGATTAATGTGAAAATATCTTTTTTTAACATTAAATTAAAAGAGCATTCTATGCTAAAGAAAAAAAGATACTGGGATTTGGAGCACATTCTCCGACTCAGCAAGACATCACTTAAGAATCACATGAAGAGAACAAAAAAATCTTACGTCTATTCCTCTTTAAGAGATGCCAATATATTAACAGAGATAAGAATAATCATAAATTTCCCACCCAGTATCAGAATTAGAATACTGAATATCACTGATGGATTATATTTTTCCAAGCTATTCAGATAATTAGACACACTAAGTTCAGAGCTATTTTTGCAGTGATAATGGGCTTGTTTTGCTCTGGTCTGTTTAACAAGCTGTTGGACGTTTTTTCTAAAGCTTGTTTACATTCCTATACATCCCAGCTTTGTTGATATTCTGTCCCTTGGATTATAGTGTCATGCCAGCTACACCACTGAAATAGCTCAAGACAATATAAACCTTGCTTTTCAGAGCTTCTACAATAAATCAGACTCTAAGAACGCTTTAGATCCTTCTGAAATTGAAAAATGGCATATTATGTTAAATAGCTTTCTTATCCATCTGATGTGCTCACACACGTGTGTGAGAGAGAACCCTACAAATAATGTCTTCCATTGAGTACACTGCTTCAGAGCTGATATTAGTTAAAATTATTCAAAAATATACATAACTTTAAATCATGTATAGAGCACCTCTCAAAGTCACAAAGAAACAGAACAACATTTAGATATTTTCAATTTCAATGCTTGTAAATAACATACTTAAATTTAGGTACATACATGCATGAATAACCCTAATCATACTAGGCAAATTCTTACCATTTCACTGAGTCAGCATTTTTAGATGCAGCATGTATTGTACTGAAGTCCCACTGGTTTCAACAGTCTAGTATCACATCAGTCACATCAGTCTATGCATTTCTGCTACCAAAGAAGGAGTGTGTGAGGTGCCAGACATCCTCAGCTTCCAGCACAGTCTGAGGAAACATTCTGCACCTCCTGCACTCATATGTTCCAACCCGAGCACATAACCAGCACTGACTATTCTGAAACATGGAAAGCTTTAAAGAGAAGCATTTATACATCTTCACATTTCCTTGTGCTTATTCAAAACCTGATTAAGTGATTGAAAGAAATATCTACCCTAATTGCATCATGAAATCTTACCTGACACCGAAATCGCATGCATAACAAATATGTATATGCGTGCATACGCTACTTTAAGGTATACACATATATATTTGTAGTCATTCATGTTGTCTGGCTGCAACAAAAATATACAAAATTTGCACAGCATTTTCAAAAACCTACAAACACTTAACACGAGTCTCCTTGGCAGGTAAGAGCCATTTAAAATCATGGTTTTGTTGTTAGCATGTTACAAATGAATAAAATCAAAATACGAAATATAACAGAAAGAATTGTAGAATTATATAATTAAACACTTCTTCTTTCCTTCTGGGTACCATTATTCACAATGTGTAAATGTATTATGCAAAATAACATTAAAACAGAATCTGCATTTTACCCTTGGGTTCATCCAGTAGTCGAGTTCTAGAAAAAGAAGTTAATTTAGGATGAAAATAAAACATTCAAAAATAATGTTTTTTATATTGTCCTTCAAAGATCAATCCAAACAGATACTTGAAAAGAACAGTATGTCTATTTCAGCATAGGTCTGTTTAAATGTCTGCTTTTCATTCACATCGCATATCCCAAGAGTCCTGCAAGGACTGTTCTCTTGCTTCGCTTAAAAGAGAAACAAGCCCTCAACTGTATTCTCAATCAAATTCATTATTGGAACATGTATAAGAGCTCTGAATATCTTAGCTTTGTGAGTATTTTATTTCCAAAGTTACAATTATGTGGCTTGGAAAGGATTAACACAGTACTGGATCACCTTATGCAACCGAAATTTTTGATGACNTCTGCTTTTCATTCACATCGCATATCCCAAGAGTCCTGCAAGGACTGTTCTCTTGCTTCGCTTAAAAGAGAAACAAACCCTCAATCAAATTCATTATTGGAACATGTATAAGAGCTCTGAATATCTTAGCTTTGTGAGTATTTTATTTCCAAAGTTACAATTATGTGGCTTGGAAAGGATTAACACAGTACTGGATCACCTTATGCAACCGAAATTTTTGATGACTTTCCATTGTATATTCTATGTTATAATCCTAAGATATAAAATTGCATCTATGCCCCATCTTTTTAAAGTTGTTTGGTTTTTGGTTTTTTTTTGGTTTTGTTTTTGTTTTTTTTTTTTTTTTTTTTTTTTTTTTTTCATATTCCCATCTAATGAAAACCTGTTAGTATATATTAAGCAGAAGTGAAAAACTTTATATTTGGGTCATCCTAAAACTTTCACACTTCTACTGAAATATCTGATTTCAACCCTTTTAAAAGACAAAAATAAAAACCAAACANTTTTTTTATTAATCCCTCTTACAAATTAGAAATGAAGATTTATTTATTTATTTCTACCATTTATACAAATCAGCTTTACTGGTTTATTCTTGTATCTTATATTTAGCTTGAGATTAATTTTCTCTGGGGATTCATGTTCTTTGTCTGTATCAGCTTTCCTTCTTAAAGCAAAGCACTGACAATATGCAAGACTGGGATTGCAGGAGTTCATTGCTGTGTCTTTATTGAAAAACGCTCTTCTGTAGGTGGCAATTACACATCACATATTGTGAAACAATACTCAGCTCCTTAAGGGACAACCTCAGTTCTGTCCTTGCATTACCCTTGAGTCTCCAAGAAAACATTGAGCTGATGCATATGAGGACTGTCATGCTGAGCATGAGATTGCACAGTTGTTTTGGTCAATTTAAGCACGAATTTCACTGGACAGCCCTGCCCTGACTTTTTGTGTCCTTCCCTTGGGCTAGTACTGTGCTTTCACAAACACATGGTGATCTAGTTCATCCTCCTATCAGCCAAACCTCCCTCCTCAGTAATCTTTTGATTATACCCATACCCTAAATTCTTTCTGCACCCAGTCACTAGATTGTCATTCCCCAGAAAACATAAATACACAGCTTAAAGGCAGAAAAAAAGTAAGGCAGAACCATTCCAGGCCTGGTGACCCTAAGAGTCCCTTAGCTTTCTCTAAGCTTGTATGCACTTGTATCCTGGTCTTCACCATCTCACAAGGGAGCTGTGTCTCCAGAAACTCACAGCGTGTGACAATTCCAGAAGTGGACCAGTAGAAAAACACCAGGGACAGAGCCAAAGCCACAAGTGTATCAATCTCTAACCCAGAAAAGTAAGAGCAAAGCAGGCAATGGTACTAGAACTATGATGGTACAATGGTGATGTGTGTTCAGAAGGTGTCCCAGATCGTGTACCAGTGATGTATTCCGCTAAAAATAACTTCTGTATCCAGCATTCCTTTTTAGTAGCTTTACCGTATCCAGACTACAGGTAACCCATTTGAACTCTACTGATCATGACCCTCAGTTTGAGATGCAATGTCCAGGCTGAGTATCTACTACCTCATAAATGAGCCACAAAAAAATATGGGTTTTGCTATATTATGATATTCTATACAGAATCATAGAATACTTAGGGTTGGAAGGGACCTTAAGATCATCCAGTTCCAACCCCCCTGCCATAAGCAGGGACACCTCACACTAAACCATGCCACGCAAGGCTCTGTCCAACCTGGCCTTGAACACTGCCAGGGATGGAGAATTCACAGCTTCCTTGGGCAACCCATTCCAGTGCCTCACCANATGCCACGCACTGTCCAACCTGGCCTTGAACACCGCCAGGGATGGAGAATTCACAGCTTCCTTGGGCAACCCATTCCAGTGCCTCACCACCCTAATAGGAAAGAATTCCTTCCTTATATCCAATCTAATCTTCCTCTGTTTAAGTTTGAACTCGTTACCCCTTCTCCAATCACTACAGTCCAGGGGGGACCTACGTTGTCCCTAGTCTGTCTTGTATTCACTATGCACCTATAGAATCTCTTCCTGTTATCCTTAACATCCCTAGCCAACTTTAATTCTAACAGGGCCTTAGCTTTCCTAACCTGGTCCCTAGCTTCCCAGACAACATCCCTGTATTCATCCCAGGCCGCCTGTCCTTGCTTCCACCTTTTATAAGCCTCTTCCTTCCTTTGAATTTTCCTCAGCAGCTCCTTATCCATCCAAGGAGGTCTCCTGGCCCTCCTGCTGCACTTCCTTCTAGTTGGGATGCAACACTCCTGAGCTTGCAGTAGGTGATTCTTGAATATTATCCAGCAGTCTTCAGCCCCCTTGTCCTCTAGGGCTCTATCCCATGGAACCTTACTAAGCAGGTTCCTGAAAAGGCCAAAGTCTGCTCTGTTGCAGTCCAGGGCAGTGAGTTTGCTGCACACTCTTCTCACCATCCTGAAGATCTCGAATTCTACCATCTCATGATCACTGCATCCAAGGCTGGCCTATCATTCTTTACTAGAACAGAATTCTTCATCAAGCGCCGCCATCGAGGTTTCACACCTCAAATGACATCTTGAAATTCAAAACTCCAATGAAAAATCATTCATAGCATAAAGCAGCCTCAACAGATAGCAAGAACATCTGTTGAAAGTTCCTCAGAAGTCACTGATGATGGAAAAATCGAGTAAGCATTATGCTCCAGGACCCAGTATTTCGAGCTAAAATGCATTAAAAGAAAAAAAAACAAAATAAACCTCAAGTTTATCACCCCTATCTACAACTTGTGGTATGATACTTCCCTTTATAGTACTCTGAATCTTCCACTTCCCGAGAACAATGAACTTCAGAAAATAATCTGAAAGGAAAAGTCTCCCTTGCTTTCAAGAATATAATTTCAGAAGTGACTCACCAAAATTAGTACAGAACAAAGAAGACCTCGGATAAAATATGAAAATGGCCATTGCATTTGCTTTGCATTGATCCTGTTCTCATCTCTCTGTAAAGACTGGTATTTGTAGGTGTAAGGTATGTCAAGTTTGGAATGAATGGGACATTAAAATTATATAACAGTCATACTGTTCTTTATTATACAGACTCTTGCGTGAGTACGTGTGCATAGATACATATGCATACATAAGCTGCTTATCTGCTCTGTGTATCTTATTCCAGGAAAAGAGAATACTGCTGCTGTTACTCTGTTTTAATTCCAATTTTTGGAAATCGTTTTAATAAAGATATTTATTTGTAATCTTTGCAAAATCAAATTCAGATGAATCTTTTATTCATATAAACACCTAACAGAAAACGTGATTAACTGCAGTCTTATCTGGCCTTGAAGTCAAGGAGCAAGGGGCATAACTTGTTTTCTATCTGAGTTTTCCCAATGGCCATTGGAAACCTGAGGGGTTTTCCCCTTATTTTTCCATTCTAATTCCCCATCCTGCCAGGAGAAGAAAGAGGAGGGTAAGTGAAAGGTTGTGTGGTGCATAGTTGCCAACTGGATTTAAACCACTACAGCCCCCTTCTGAGAACAAAAGAACTAAATAAAAATTCAGATGCTTACCTCTCAACACCAAAATGAAATATCTACCTGAACATCAACGCTGTGCTGAACTCCTTAAGTAGAGGGGCCCAACAGACTACACTGTTACCACACTGAGCCGTGACGGTATTTCCACAAATGGGTTATTAAAAACCTAATAAATGTTTCTATGAGCCTCTCACATTACTTTCAAGTAAAGTGTTTCTTGTTTCCTCTCTTCTTGCCTCCACCAATAAATAACAATTCGGTTCAGAAAATGCTCAAGGATCAAGAAGACAAAAGCCATCCTACTTGTTGTAAATATGCAGGGGCAGGAAGCAAATCCAGGCAGCTATTTTAAGGCAAACAAACTGTAGGTATCCTGGGAAAGCAGCACAGCAACAGCCACACTGCAGAAAACAATGACACATCATATCCAGAATCAAAAGCCTCCATGAACCAATAGATCAAACCTGCATACTTGTCACTGGACAACATATGCTTTAATACATTGCCATTCCATCTGCACCTGTGTGCAAACAACAGGAACAACCTAATGCCACCACTGAGAGTCTTGTAACTGAGGTTGCCATTTAGTAAAGCTCCTAAGGACATTCTAAACCTCTAGTGCAACTACGTATGTTTAAATTTTTCTGTGTTAGCTGCCACATGCTCTCTTTTGATGACTGTATTCACATTTATAGTTAAAAGATACATACCTAAGTGTTTTGCTACATGGTGTATTCACAGAAAANTCTTTTTAGTAGCTTTACCGTATCCAGACTACAGGTAACCCATTTGAACTCTACTGATCATGACCCTCAGTTTGAGATGCAATGTCCAGGCTGAGTATCTACTACCTCATAAATGAGCCACAAAAAAATATGGGTTTTGCTATATTATGATATTCTATACAGAATCATAGAATACTTAGGGTTGGAAGGGACCTTATGATCATCCAGTTCCAACCCCCCTGCCATAAGCAGGGACACCTCACACTAAACCATGCCACGCAAGGCTCTGTCCAACCTGGCCTTGAACACCGCCAGGGATGGAGAATTCACAGCTTCCTTGGGCAACCCATTCCAGTGCCTCACCACCCTAATAGGAAAGAATTCCTTCCTTATATCCAATCTAATCTTCCTCTGTTTAAGTTTGAACTCGTTACCCCTTCTCCAATCACTACAGTCCAGGGGGGACCTACGTTGTCCCTAGTCTGTCTTGTATTCACTATGCACCTATAGAATCTCTTCCTGTTATCCTTAACATCCCTAGCCAACTTTAATTCTAACAGGGCCTTAGCTTTCCTAACCTGGTCCCTAGCTTCCCAGACAACATCCCTGTATTCATCCCAGGCCGCCTGTCCTTGCTTCCACCTTTTATAAGCCTCTTCCTTCCTTTGAATTTTCCTCAGCAGCTCCTTATCCATCCAAGGAGGTCTCCTGGCCCTCCTGCTGCACTTCCTTCTAGTTGGGATGCAATACTCCTGAGCTTGCAGTAGGTGATTGAATATTATCCAGCAGTCTTCAGCCCCCTTGTCCTCTAGGGCTCTATCCCATGGAACCTTACTAAGCAGGTTCCTGAGGAGGCCCAAGTCTGCTCTGTTGCAGTCCAGAGCAGCAAGCATGCTGCACACTCTTCTCACCATCCTAAAGATCTCGAATTCTACCATCTCATGATCACTGCATCCAAGGCTGGCCTATCATTCTTTACTAGAACAGAATTCTTCATCAAGCGCTGCCATCGAGGTTTCACACCTCAAATGACATCTTGAAATTCAAAACTCCAATGAAAAATCATTCATAGCATAAAGCAGCCTCAACAGATAGCAAGAACATCTGTTGAAAGTTCCTCAGAAGTCACTGATGATGGAAAAATCGAGTAAGCATTATGCTCCAGGACCCAGTATTTCGAGCTAAAATGCATTAAAAGAAAAAAAAACAAAATAAACCTCAAGTTTATCACCCCTATCTACAACTTGTGGTATGATACTTCCCTTTATAGTACTCTGAATCTTCCACTTCCCGAGAACAATGAACTTCAGAAAATAATCTGAAAGGAAAAGTCTCCCTTGCTTTCAAGAATATAATTTCAGAAGTGACTCACCAAAATTAGTACAGAACAAAGAAGACCTCGGATAAAATATGAAAATGGCCATTGCATTTGCTTTGCATTGATCCTGTTCTCATCTCTCTGTAAAGACTGGTATTTGTAGGTGTAAGGTATGTCAAGTTTGGAATGAATGGGACATTAAAATTATATAACAGTCATACTGTTCTTTATTATACAGACTCTTGCGTGAGTACGTGTGCATAGATACATATGCATACATAAGCTGCTTATCTGCTCTGTGTATCTTATTCCAGGAAAAGAGAATACTGCTGCTGTTACTCTGTTTTAATTCCAATTTTTGGAAATCGTTTTAATAAAGATATTTATTTGTAATCTTTGCAAAATCAAATTCAGATGAATCTTTTATTCATATAAACACCTAACAGAAAACGTGATTAACTGCAGTCTTATCTGGCCTTGAAGTCAAGGAGCAAGGGGCATAACTTGTTTTCTATCTGAGTTTTCCCAATGGCCATTGGAAACCTGAGGGGTTTTCCCCTTATTTTTCCATTCTAATTCCCCATCCTGCCAGGAGAAGAAAGAGGAGGGTAAGTGAAAGGTTGTGTGGTGCATAGTTGCCAACTGGATTTAAACCACTACAGCCCCCTTCTGAGAACAAAAGAACTAAATAAAAATTCAGATGCTTACCTCTCAACACCAAAATGAAATATCTACCTGAACATCAACGCTGTGCTGAACTCCTTAAGTAGAGGGGCCCAACAGACTACACTGTTACCACACTGAGCCGTGACGGTATTTCCACAAATGGGTTATTAAAAACCTAATAAATGTTTCTATGAGCCTCTCACATTACTTTCAAGTAAAGTGTTTCTTGTTTCCTCTCTTCTTGCCTCCACCAATAAATAACAATTCGGTTCAGAAAATGCTCAAGGATCAAGAAGACAAAAGCCATCCTACTTGTTGTAAATATGCAGGGGCAGGAAGCAAATCCAGGCAGCTATTTTAAGGCAAACAAACTGTAGGTATCCTGGGAAAGCAGCACAGCAACAGCCACACTGCAGAAAACAATGACACATCATATCCAGAATCAAAAGCCTCCATGAACCAATAGATCAAACCTGCATACTTGTCACTGGACAACATATGCTTTAATACATTGCCATTCCATCTGCACCTGTGTGCAAACAACAGGAACAACCTAATGCCACCACTGAGAGTCTTGTAACTGAGGTTGCCATTTAGTAAAGCTCCTAAGGACATTCTAAACCTCTAGTGCAACTACGTATGTTTAAATTTTTCTGTGTTAGCTGCCACATGCTCTCTTTTGATGACTGTATTCACATTTATAGTTAAAAGATACATACCTAAGTGTTTTGCTACATGGTGTATTCACAGAAAACCCAAGAAATAACAGAAACAAGTGAGTCCTTGGCTTCCATCATCTTACATCATCATATACATTTCTGGGGAAATGTATATAATATGCTTAAAAAACGTTTTTGATTTTTACTTTTTAATTTTTGATATGACATTTTCTTTTTTTTTTTTTTTTCCCTCCATCTTACATAAGGCTCCATTTTACCATATTACATCAGTGTTCATCCAGCAAACATTTGTGTTCAACTCTAAGCACATCTGTAAGCTCACATTAACAACATATTTAGTCAGCAAAGAACTTGTTTGAATGTATATTTGCAGTTAAATACAGAGAGCTCAGCACCTNATGCTTAAAAAACGTTTTTGATTTTTACTTTTTAATTTTTGATATGACATTTTCTCTTTTTTTTTCCCTCCATCTTACATAAGACTCCATTTTACCGTATTACGTCAGTGTTCATCCAGCAAACATTTGTGTTCAACTCTAAGCACATCTGTAAGCTCACATTAACAAATTTAGTCAGCAAAGAACTTGTTTGAATGTATATTTGCAGTTAAATACAGAGAGCTCAGCACCTGCTGAACAGAACCCTTTAATAAAGCTAGGATAAACTGGAACCCTGATAAGAAATTTCTGTAACTACTTAGGAAACAGAAACACAGTTCTGTAAAATATATTTTCTTTGAGTTTGTAGGATTTATCTGAACCAATTTCTAGTTCTGTAAAAGGTTTTCACGATGACTTTCATTGCTGCTTATACAACTAGCAAAATTGTTTAAAACTAACAGATATGATTTTATGATAAAAAAATTAATTTCTTGGTAAATATTTTACAGAACAAAGTCATGACATGACTGACAGAATTCTACTAAAATGTAAGAGCAATGTCAAGAAAAGCTAACACTATTGGTAGCAACATTTTTACCACAAACAGTGCTTTTTTTGCTTTACTCATAATGGACAGAAATGTGTTGTACAAATAGACTCCATTACATAATATAATGTAAGGAATCAATGTTTAGCACAACTTGCTGCTATTGGACTCACAACAACTGTGAGCTTGACTATGCCTAGACACTGTTATGATGCAGCTGATTGAAACCAAGAGAACCAGTGTCCAGCCTCAACTATGCTGCAGTACATACACTCTCCTCTACAGACAGTTTTGTTCTTCACCATGCTGTAGAAAGGCTTTCATCCTACACTCCTCTATAAATACATAGATGAGAGGTACAGACAGAAGCTGTTCACCAACTTGGGCTATCCAGCACAGGGGTTTTTCTTACCTATTGGTGGAACTTACTCAGGCAACACAGGGAGGAACACTACCAGGTACCAGGGAAGAGATGAGCAAGCCCTCTTTGTCTACAAAGCCTTGACTATATGCACCCAGGGAAGAAGAGGATGGTGCTTATTTTAAGCCGCAGGACTTCGTGATTTATTTTACTTCTATCATCCAATTCAAAGCACAGCTCCTCAGTGAGATAAAGCACTCTGTCTAGCTATGCACAAAGGAATTTTGAGTAATTCCTCCTTCATAATGTATTTTGAGAGCAGCTGACCAATGTTATTTGCAGCAACCACTGGGATACAGTTAGGCATCTGAAGAAGCAGAAACTGGAGGAAGATGAAGAGATGACTCAGCCAAGGAGGAACAAAATTCTTCTATGTTTATAGCAGTAACTATCACTGAGCTCAACATTCCAGAGAGTAGAGTACAGTTAAGTATTTATTCAGCTTATTTGAAGTGGCTTTTCCTTGAAGTGGTGCACCTAGATACAACACTAGCAAAAAGTGCCGGTGTGCAACTTCGGTGACAGAAAAACGTTTTACTTGGTGAGCAAGTTAATCTTCTTGACTGTGAAATCCTGTGATAAGCATATATTTTTAAGGATGACAATTTCTGCCTATTCTAACCTGCACTTATGAACAGAGACCTGGCCTAGAATTCAACTACTTGAGCAAGATCAGACAGTAGCCTTTTCAGAAATGTTCCCATTTGATGAAAGATATCAAGCATATGTAACAGGGACAATGATAGACATAGGATTCTTTATGTGTGTAGTCCCTTTAAATTAGGCAGAAAAAATAATACTATTATACACAATAATGCTCTGAACCACTGGGTGATCATTAAACATAAAAAAGAATGAAAAACTTGGTAATGTCAATGATGAATAATCACAAATATGACTGAATAACAGTTTTTCTCCTGAAAGGCCAAATTCCTGGTCATAAAATGTGGAAAGGCAGGGCTCCACTCCTAAATTAACATAAATGTGAGTGCCCAGCAGTACTTAATGCTTTTTAATATCTTCCCACAAAGCAGATTGCTAAACCCATCTATACTAGTGTATATTCAGATTTATTACGAACACCAAGCAAGTATTTGAGCTAAGAAATGTCCCACAAACTTTCAGCAGATACTCTTTCACATCACAATTTCCTGAGATCTATAAATCCCATTTTCAGTAACTAAGAGAAATGAAATACTTCCAGCTGATGAAACCCAGTAGATCATTTGCAAATACCTCCCTTAGTGCTCTTCTGTTCCATTCATCTTCACAAACGCACAGCTGAGGCCCCAGTTCTGCTGGGCTATGGATCAGAAGCCCAGCAGAGCCCATCCTCCTCTGTCATCAGGGATGGCAGAGAAAACTCTAGAATGTGCACTGTGCATGATCCCAAAGAGGACTGAAAACAAGTCCAGCCACAGTGCTACATCTGGTATGCAGCTACCGACAGCTGCAAGGGACAATTCTGGCATCAGGGATTATTAAATGGTGTAGTACCTTAATCACTCTTCTTCTGTTTGAGGAATGTTTTCTGCTCTGGGGCTTGCAGGGAAGTTCTATACCACAAAAAACCTTCAATTGCTCAATATCCAAAGGACCTTTTTCTTTTCGTGTCAGTGAGGAAGCACACTGTAAAAAATTGGACTCTTCGAGTGTTCATATGATGCATACATGTGAAAAAGATACTCTGTTTACTCAAAGTGTCATCACATAGACAGTTCGAGTCATGCTCTCTGTTCAAATATTTAAAAAGTCAAATGTATTCATTTGTATTTTTTAAACTTCAAATTCCTGCTGCTATATCTTATTTTGTGAGAAGAGCTGCCTCCTTCCTACTAAGCAAAACAGTGGTTTCAGCAAGACATTTAAATAACAAAATCTTTATTTGATAAAAGTACAAACCTGAAGACTTGGACAAATTGTCTTTGAAGTTAATACGAGTTTTAACTGAAAAGGACAAAGATTTAGCATTGATTTTGAGCTTCTTAATTGTTTTTAAAGCATGAAGCAGCTTTATCTTTGCTTTTCATGAAAACACAGACTTAGGACAGTTGCTACTAAAGTTTCACATGAGTGTTCGAAACAGCCACCATCTGCTAAGAAGCGAAGAGCCAGTGTCTTCTGAAGTTACTATCACAGCACATGACAAACAACCCAGACTGGAAAGAACAGCGACAGTCCTTTCAAACTTTGTTTTGGTATAAAACACAAGAAGAGAAAACACTTCTCGATCTTCATGAGGCTTATAATTCATTTCAGAAAAAAAGGTAGAATGGAGGCCTGCTTTTGTAGATAACATTAATCCCTTCACCTCTAGGACAGCCGCTTTGTCCAACATAAGTCCCTAAACAAATAGAATTTGGTGTTCAGCTTTGCAGTAGTAGTTCGTATCACAAAAGCGACTCAGAACAATCAGAAGTCTTGGGCAGAAAGACAGCATTAAGCTATCACAGGCTGTGCATCATCTCTGATCCTAGGAAGGGTGGAATTGGGAGAAAAGGGCAGAGGTCAATACCAGTGCGGCAGAATGACAGCATACGGTTTTGACCAGATGCACTGTATCTGGTTATATGAATAAAGAGTCAGAGCTCTCAATTTTCACCATTACTCTGACCTTCACTGGCCCACTCACTCCAGGATTAGAAATGAAAAAAGAAAATTAAAACAATTACAGATCTATATATGACCTTTAGAAATTGAGATCTGAACTATGGAATGAGGTTGCATGCATAAAGGTTTACAGCTGTAAAGTTAAGCATCTTGTATATATCAAAAGTGTAACAGACACGTGGAAAGCTTTCCAATGCAGTCTTAACTAAAAGCAGCCTCTGCAAAATTTAACTGTCTGTCAGCAACAGGAAATTCAGAATTTTGATCAGTGCTTAGCTTTCTGAAGACATTTACTCTGAAACACTCTCTATTCCACAAGCTATATGCCTTGTTTGTCAATGAGTCAGTTCCTGTTAATAAGTCATGCAAAATGATGCAGATTGAAGTTATGCAAAGAAAATTATCTTTCTTGAAACTACTGTGTTAGTTGATTTGCCTACTTAACATGTTGTGACAGCTTCAAGATCTTGAAACTGTCTAGAGATATACACAAACCATTAAAAACTCCAAGAAAAGCTGCATTTGAAATAATAGCAAGTGTCAAAATATCTTGGAAACCGTAAGGCAATAAAATATTAATAACAAAACAGCTGTTTAACGGCAGCCTACCAAACACAACATGTTGATGTTATTTATACAAGAAGAGATGTTATGTCACATTTGGAAAATTAAGTCCTATGATTCTTCAGAATGCTTTAAGCACATATTGGAGGAGAGGTTGGGGGGGAGTGGGGGGGTGGGAGGGGGAAGGGGAGGGAATAGCAAAGGAACTATTTAACTAAAATGAAATTTAAGCAGTATATTAACAAAAATGGCAACTTAGCTAAAAAGCTTTCTTTGTACACTTGACAGCCTTAAAGGAAGTAAGAACAAATAATGTGTTGTTCTGATGTTAAGCTATTTGTTACCTGTCAGTGATTTTTTCATGTTGGTTGATTTGTTTTTAAGTACCAAATGTATAACAGCAGTCAGAAGACTCCTGTTATTCATATAGGTTGAATAAGCTGAAGTAGATATGTGTATCTCCAGCTCTAAGAGAGAAAAAAAGCAATTAAGAACTTCATATGATACACTGAATATCTAGATCACTCTGCAGGATTAAGAATCCTCAAAATAAATAATGATGGGGTTTTGTCGTTGGTTTATTTTTTTATGTTCTCCAATTTTGAAAACATTACAAATGTGCAAGATCCTTTTAAAATAGGTAGTGACAGGTTTAAGCATTCAGTCTGAAGCCGTTGGTACCACACTTAAAGAACATAGAGTAGTTGCCCATCGTGGCTTTTACAGTTTGACTATCTGGACTGCTTAAAAAAAATAAATAAGAAGGCAAACATTTATTTTAATTTTATTTTTTATTTCTTTTTTGAGTGTTGTTTTCTTAATGAGAAATTGATGAATGATGACATCTGGCAAGAGAAAAAAAGCATATGGTCTAACTAGCTGTTTCTACACAGGTTAGAATCAGTTTTGCAATTTTCTCTGGTTGCCATTATGATTGACAGATCATGAAATAAATCACTCTTCTCCCCCTCTGTGCTGGTCCTCTATACCATCAAAGACACTAGGGGGTAAATTTGCACTGCAGTGTATGAGGAATTAGACACTCAAGATCCATTAACATAAATGGAATTTTTGCACCTAATTCCCTGCACACCATGCTGAAAAATGTAGCCGTAGGATATAATATTCATGTTTTCTTCTTTATTCTATTTATATTTTTTAATTATTAATTCCTAGCATAATTGGGTTCTTCTGAAGAAAATTAAATGCCTAGTATATTACCTAAAATATTAAGACCCCTTGGGCTTGATGTGCAAGATGATAGGGTGTATGCATGCATGCAATCCAGAAACTCAAAGAAACTAAGGTGAAATAGGACTGTTGATCACACATTCAAACTGGCTCTGCTTCCTTCACAGCTACTACCCAAACCTTAACTGGTTCAGCCCAAGCCATCTTATTCTCTTCTCTTCCAACATGTAATCACAATGGATAGAGTAGCTTTTCGGAATGATACTTAAATGCAGTCTGCTTCCCTTCCTTTGCTTTAACTGAAAACTTCTGAAATTGACTTACCTAATTTCAATCTGCAGCAATATTAAGTCTTTAATTTTGATAAATGGGCAAATAATCAATTTGGCTCAATCTCTTTGCCTTTTTTTCTTTCCCAAGGGCTTGATGGTTATCTGAAAAATTATAATTTAACTGCTTTGTCACAGAAATGTGATATGAAAAGTTCATGGTTAGGGCATGAATTGATATCCTAAAATATTTCATCACAGAATATAGAACCTTTCTTTAAGCACGCAACATCCTTCTTTGCTTTTCTATCTTACACTGGCAAAGGCACCAGAAAGAGTGGTTGAGACCAGGCTGTTTGTCTGTGCTATATTTGTATGATGTGACCGACATTGTCCTTTCTACTGAACAGTTCAAAAAGAAAAGATAATAGGCAAGATTTCAGGAACAAAATAAAAATAACATAAAGAAAGCACCAGGTTGGAAGATAGGGAAGGTTCAAAGAGAAATGAGATGAAGAATAACATAGAACTGAGAAGGCTGAGTTAGCTATCATGCAGTTTAAGATCTACAAAACTGAAATAATGTTAACAAACTCTTGGGTCAGACAAATAATTTGTTGTACTTATTAGGAACTAAAGAGAAGCCAAATCAAAGAATGCTGTATCAGTAAAGTTGATTACAATAGGGATAAAGCATGTCAATCTGATATCAGACATTTTGTTCTGGAAGATACTGACAGATTTTGACATAATGGGCAAATAGGACAAGTCCAGAATAGGTGCTAGCTTCCAGATCTAAACAGGAATTGCATTTGTGAAAATGGTGATGAGGAAGGGGGAGGACTGCTGAGACTACAAGCCTTATTCATTTTTCCTAAGATTGATATTGCCAAAAAATGTCAGTAGAACATTCCAGAGAGATTGAAAAACACCAAGTGAAAGAAGTAAAGGAGTGTGAATTCTACAACCTATTCAACATATTAGATTAAAGATACAATATAAAGCTATGAGGTACTATTTAGATATTTACTTTCAGAGTTTTCTACCACATTTTCTTCTATACTGTCACAATTCACTTTTTCGTTTGTTTGTTTTTGGGTTTTCTTTATAATGTAAATTCAGGGTTTAGACAAAGCATGTTCCTGTAAGAAGGGCACAGACACAAAGCTTACATTCTATATTGGCACCCTTCTGATAAAGCCCGACAAGCACCATCTCTGTTCTTTACAGATCTTTTTATATAACATAAGCTTGTAATGAAGAAGTATTTTAGTAAGTAACAGCTATGCCTGAAATGATTTCCATAAAATGTTCAGCTTACTAGTTAATCTAACAGCTTTACACATCACTTCAGCAAACAGAGAAGGGAAACCTGCGCACATTTGGTTATTGTATGAGAAGTTTTTATACAATAATATATTTTCACATAGTATAATGGTAATTTTCATTTTTTTAAGATTTTTGTTTGGTTTTACTTTTCAGAAGCCTTGATTGAGAAAATGTTGCAATATCTTCAATTCTCAAGTAGAAAACCACAAGCCTGCTTGCATCTGTATGTATCTTCAAAGTCTATATACATTCCCCTCCCTCCCCCCACCTTGTAGCAACCATATACAATGGGAGAAATATGTCCTGCTCATATTAATGCTCTTTCAAATGTTAAGGTCTAGTTCATGTTTACATGTCCTTTCATAGCTGACATAACCAGTTGTCCAAACAATGCTAACACTACCTTCATTTCTGCTGAAGTATAGATATTTTTTTCTCAATCAGTCCTGAAATTACTGAGTATGAGCTTTTTGGGATGTCTGCTAAAAAAAGATATGGTCATATTTGTCACCAGTTCTCTGTTTTATTACTCTGCTTTTTTTCTGTGACGAACAGAACTTGAATTGATGACTACTTTTCTAATGTTTCCAGAGCTTCTTTGTTGCTTTCATTTATTTATTAGCTTATGGTACTCCAGCTGAAGCCAAATCCTCTGTGAATATACTTTCTGTTTATTACCACTAAATTGCAATGGACATAATTAATAACATGACACTAGGCAATGCAAACACTGTTTGTCAAACACAGGATATGACAGAGTCAAATAGATCCAGTTTAACTTCTATTGAAGACATGATGAAATGCTTAACAAGTTACAAGAGATAGTGCCAAGAGATTAACTCTTCTTGTTAATGGCATAGAAAAATCAATGTTACTTTCAAGAGACTGCTGATAAAAGATTATAGAAATATTGTGTCTCCTATAGGTAACAACCACCCCTGTTGCCCTTATCTTTTAAATTCTTTAATAGGAGATTCAAAATACTCCTGGCAACATGCTTATTGTAAACGTTTGGATTTTAATGGATTCAAGTTTCCATTCCCTTGGGAATATAATTCCTTGGCACTCCAAGGACTTTAATTTCCAAGAAAGACACATGAAAAATATTGCATATAGGAAGAGTGACCACTAATTTGTACATAGGTGTGCAAAATTTATATATATGTGTGCGTATAATCTAAGTCACCTTCACTGTAGTTCTTACTTACCTAGTTCTGCTTTGCAGAATGTGGCCCAGATAGACAACATTATATGCATGTTTTGTCCCTTTTAAAACATGAAAGGAAAATTATGAAGGTACTCATGCATGGAAAGAGTATATGTTATGCACCTAATCTTATTCATATCTAAGAAACTCATTTCCTAAAGTGTTTAAGCACTGTAAAAGCTTTAAAAACATGTCTTTCAGCATCTTTATGCTGTAATTAAAGATTGCCTTTTTGTTGCAATGTAGTAGGGTAGATGAACAATATATCCCTTAAAATGTCAAATGAAACTGCTATTTCCCAAGCATTTCTGTTCTTTAAATCTGACTCTAGCTGCCTTATCTATCTGACTTTACTCTAAGCAGATTATAATTGATCAGACTTATCAGCAATTTGGTATCTTGAGTTTATTATTTCATGAGCTCTATTGAAAACATCTCTTCTTCCTCTGTCCAAAACTGAGATGACTTTATATATGCTGCTTTTGGTAGTACTGACCACTTTTGCAGCTATACCACTATGCAGATTAACATCTAATTTGTTTTCCCACTATCACCTCAAAGTCTCTCAGTGATATTTCTTCAGAGGCATTTCCTCTCAGTTCCTCTAGTTTTCATTTTCCCCTGATGAACTTTCCTATAGTCATTATGAAATTTTACTAAGACCATCTCCTGATGAGATATACAAGAGAACAAATACTCTTCTTAAAAAACAATCCCTCAAAAATGATACTGAAATGGAAGACCCTAAAAATCACCATGTGAACTCTGTAAGAATGTTTCTCTATCAGAGGAGGCACATCTTTGCCAAGATGATTAAGTAGTTTCATAAATATTTTTCCTCATAATTTGTATCAAGTTATAAATAACGTGAAAACCAGATTCCTTCAAAGAGATTGGAGCCAATGCTGTAATTAAACCAACTGGGAGGTGCAACTAGAATTTATTTTTGGTTTCATTACAGAGACATGAGAGGTACTGTTCATTGTTCAACATAATTCTGTCTCCATCTTTACCTTTATCCTGTAGTGTCTTCCTATCTCTTAAGAAAACCTTAAGCCAAATTACTCCATGGAAAAAGAAAATTCAAATAATCAATTAAACTAATTGTCAAAATGATTACTATGGAACTCATGATACCATGTACCTTTTTACTGATCAGAAAGCTAGATATTTCTGATGAATATATCTAAAGATTCTAAATCACTACAGAAATTAAGTTAATCACATCTCACTAAAGGCAAGGGTACTCAAATATAAAGTTATTTGGAAGAACATTGGTAATCTTGATGGTTTTTTGGAGTGGTGTCTTGGTTCAGATAAACATTATCTTGTTTTCTATCATAATTAATGTAGCATTTTATATGTGTCTGTATAGACACACACAAAGCTTGTAAATTGAGACACATATCCATGTGTGGTCAGTCTCTTAAACAAGTATCATATTTATGCAATATTCAGTTATAAGTTACTTGCTAATGAACATTCACTTATTTCCCACAAATTGTGTACTGATTAATGACTGCAGAAATTTTCCCATGCCCCATGGCCAATAACCACACTGAGAATATTTAGTGCTTCATATCCTTGATTTGATTGTCCATATTCTGAAACTGCAATGCTTGCACACAAAGTGACCATTTCCTGGCAATAAGTTCTTCAGAGATGGCACTATCTACCGAAGTACCATTTAGGCCTTAATTATTATGACTGTTTACAGGAAAACTGTGGAAGAAATCTACCATGTAGGTAAAATCATTGAACAAGGTCAGCTTCTCTTTCAGTGACTTGGTGCTATGTTCCACAAAGAAATACACAGGAAACAGTATCATATGTAGTCCTGTGCACAAAAGGGAGGAGCTCAAAATAGGAAGATTTCTTATGTGGTAATTTTGACTCTTTATCAAAAAACCCCAACCAATCAAAAAAGACCCAAACTAAAACCAAACAGTAGTAGCTGACTTTAAGCTAATTTTTTAAAGGTGAGATACTTAAGTAACCCACTCAGTTATGGATTATTCTTTCTAAACCAAGAAATAGAAAAATTATGTCTAAATTATTTAAATGTTCAGGGTTTCCATACAAGTGCTTCATAAATTATAACTAGCATGTTTTGTGACCTTGTTTTAAAAACAACTTCTTTTCATATTTGTATTTCTAACCCGAATATGAAAACCACAGGTAGCAAAGTAGTGTTCCTTGATTGTGTGGAAGACAACTTCCTTCTGCAAGTAATAGAGGAGCCTACAAGGAGAGGTGCCCTGCTTGACCTCGTGCTCACCAGCAGGGAAGGGCTGGTTGGAAATGTGACGCTCCAGGGCAGCCTTGGATGCACTGATCATGAGATGGTAGAATTCGAGATCCTCAGGACAGTGAGAAGAGCGTGCAGCAAACTCACTGCCCTGGACTGCAACAGAGCAGACTTGGGCCTCCTCAGGAACCTGCTTAGTAAGGCCCCATGGGATAGAGCCCTAGAGGGCAGGGGGCCCAAGACTGCTGGATGACATTCAAGGATCACCTGCTCCAAGCTCAGGAGTGTTGCATCCCAACTAGAAGGAAGTGCAGCAGGAGGGCCAGGAGACCTCCTTGGATGGATAAGGAGCTGATGAGGAAAATTCAAAGGAACAAAGAGGTTTATAAAAGGTGGAAGCAAGGACAGGCGGCCTGGGATGAATACAGGGATGTTGTCCAGGAAGCAAGGGAACATGTAAGGAAAGCCAAGGCCCAGTTAGAATTAAACTTGGCAAGGGATGTTAGAGATAAGAGGAAAAGATTCTATAGGTGCATAGTGAATAAAAGACAGACCAGGAACAACTTAGGCCCCCTCCAGAAGCTATCGGGTGAACTGGCTATGCAGGATTTGGAGAAGGCTGANCAGTTAGAATTAAACTTGGCAAGGGATGTTAGAGATAAGAGGAAAAGATTCTATAGGTGCATAGTGAATAAAAGACAGACCAGGAACAACTTAGGCCCCCTCCAGAAGCTATCGGGTGAACTGGCT
>NDXB01017046.1:0-15233 GCA_002631895.1 Agapornis roseicollis
CTTGTTCCAACAGCTCCATGTCCTTTGGATGTTGAGGACCCCAGAACTGCCCCCATGCTCCAAGGAAGTGTTGACTTTGGGCTCCCTTTCATGGTGAAGGGGTATGGTCCACTTTGTCTCATATAGGTCTTCCTTGTCCAGACCAAAGAGGAGGCCAGAAGACCAAGGACTCTCCCTCCTGATACTCCATGTGTGAATGAATCTGACCTTAGAAGACTTCACCCTCTGCTTGGTTGACAAAGTAGACTTTGGGGAACCCCACTGGGCCTCTAATTTCACCAATGGTCAGGCAATAGAAGAGGAGTTAGCAGGTAAGTGGGGCAAGACTGAGAAAGAGACCTATCTGCAGAGTGAATGGGGAAGTTGTGCTTTGCCATTTTCCTCCTCTTGTTCTCCTCTTGCCCTTTGCTTATGACTTTTGCTTGAACTGCAAACCTTAAAAGACATCAATGTCCTAATGTGCAACCAGATGTTGCTTAGATGCTGAGAGCCTTGAAATCAGCTGTAGCTCCTAAACCTCTCTATAGTAAGGCCATAAATAAGAGGTACATCAAAAGAACATTGTAATGTTGTGTCTTGACATAGCACGAAACTATTGGATTCTGATTATGGCATGAGAAAGGGTTGCAGATGGCATCTCTCTGAGGTGGGGATTCAACCCATGTCTCCTTTGGATCTGGAGCCTTTGCACGTAGATTTAAATGCTCCCTGCAGGGATGCCTTCATAAATGCATCGTTATTTTATTGGCAGGTATTTTCTTGTCCATATAGCAGAGCAAATATCAATTGCAGGGGAAAACACAGAGCTGGGGTTGTTCTGCTCTGCTGGAAGTGGCTGGAGAACCAGATTCCCAACAGGAATTACGGGTTGGTCTCTCCCTTCCCCGTGGTAAAGACACATTAAACTTAGACCTGGAAGGCTCTCAGTGAAGGCAGTGGTGCTTTGAGAAGGGATGTGCAGTGAATATGTTCCCCCCAGTGGTAGAGGGAGGCAGAGAAAGGGACGGGAGATTGAAAGTTGGAAGGGAGCATCACTGAGTTCTTTGTACTGGAGCCCCTGTTTTCACAGACAGCTTTTCAGTGGATCCAGTACAAAGAACATTTACTCTTTACTCTTCACCCTTCACCCTAAGAGGTGAAGTGAGGGATGCCTGAGCCATGGCGAGAGGGATGACAGACTCATCCATGCATCTGTCATGCATCTTTGCAATACCAGCAGCCTGGTTCTGCTTGGGGTGCCTGCTGAAAACCCATCATGGTGCTCCTGGGATCCCAGAAAGGAGTTTGGTGCCTCACTCCAACTGGAAATGAGGAGATCCTCCATGGTTCTGGGGGTATTCCAGGTAGGCTTGAGCTACTACAGTACCCTGAGGTAAGAGGAGAGGGTTCCTCTCTGTGTGGACCATGCAGAGGCAGTGCTGGGTCCTGCTGTATCTTGGGCTGGCCTTGATCCCACACTGGTGTCCAGGAGAGAGGAGGTCTGTCTGCATTGGCTTTCAGCAATATAGGACCTTCATGCTAACTCCCCAAGCTGGAGCTACGTGGAGGAGTCCACTGTGGTGGCTGGTGGGATGGATGTGGTCTATGAGCTGCCAAATCAAAAGCCTGGTCCTTGGGAGCAGAAACGAACTCCAGGGATGGGATTCTTCCACGGGAGGAGGAAGGAGACAACCAGATGGACTTTGGGAGTTTTACTCCTTCTTTAATTTCGATAGCATAGAAGGAAGTTGGACAACAGCACAGATTTATAGCGGGCCTTGGAAGAGCTGACATCCGATGTTTGGGGGAGTTTTGATGGTTTCTCAGTAGGAGACATTCCTGTAAAGGAACAACATTAGAGCAGGTGTCTTGGGTTTTAAGAGATGCTGGAGCTCTGATGTTTCTTTTGTGTCTGAAATGAGGTAAAATACCCCCTGTGCTGTTCGACTTGTCTTTATACAGAGCCACCTCTGCCCAAGGAGGGGTGAGTGCAGCAGGATAAGAACAGAAATCCCACTCCATGTAGTAAAAAGCAGTGAGTGGAAGCCCCTTTTTGACTCCCAAGTAAATCTCTACCTGTATACAAACCAACCCATGCTCCTTTTGCCTTTGGGCACAGCATCTTCAGCCAAAGAGACCCACATCAATGTGGCAATTGGCCATTGCATCCCTGGGAGAGGACTGTCTGTTCCTCTTGCACCTTGGTCCCTCTTCCTTCACAGTCCCTTAAGGAGCAGCTTTGCAGAACAAAGAAGACTTGTCTTTTGGGGCTGGGTCCAGCAGGTCAGTCTGTTGTTCAGACTGTGTATCACTCCACATGGACCGCAACAGGACAACCCCATCATAATATTTGTGAGGAATCGCTTCCACATCATCTAACGTTACACTAACATCAATGCTTTAGAGTTGCAAAGGGAGACAAGGGTTACGTGTTGCTAGCTGTAGGTCAGGAGACATTCCAGTCTGAATTCCTCCTTTTTTTTACATTGAAATAAAACCAAACTGGATATATCAAACTGTTGCATTACAGTCAGGGCTTGGGAAGGGAGGACTGTCAGAGCTTTGAAGAAAGAGCTCATCATTCGTATGTCTTTGCTCGATCAGATCTCAATCTCCCTTCTGTCTGCTTAAAGCCATTCCTCGCTTTCCTATCCCTTGGATCACATCTCCCAGCTCCAAGTGTTAATGCATGTCCCATGCATTGATCTGAGCATGTTTCTATATGTAATTTCTTTACTGTTTCTCCTAAACCCCTTCCATTTCCCCTGCATTGTCACTTGACTCAGAAACAAAAGGAACCATCACTGATGTTGCCCTTGACACGAGCATGGCCTTAGAGCAGACCCAGACCTCTATACCTATTTTTTTCCATCATTCCCATGGGGCAAAGGGGAATAGGTGGCAGGACTCTCGGCTCTTACCCTGGCCCCTGTCACAAGCTCCTGGAAATAACATAACCTCAATTCCCTTATCTGCTGCATGGCACAGATAGCGCTGCCTTGTCTGGGGCTAGTGGAAGTTCTAATGAACCTTTGCACAGTGTTTGGAGATGTATGGATGAAAGGCACTACAGAGCTATTATGTAGTCATGTTATTTATTGTGCTTTCCCAAGTGGGGCTCCTTAGCAATGTAGTGTGGAAGTAGTGTTATTCTAGCACACCCGTTGACATCCAACCTACCGCACTCCCCATGTCCCCCTGGAACCGCATATCCTCCGTGCAGCTTCACCGCAGGTAGAGCACTCATGCTTGCCTTGCTTCACAAAACAACTTGCCTGCTTTTTCGCTCTCCTAGGCTGGTTTTCCCCCAGGAAACGCTTTCAGTCCAATGGAATTTGATCAAGACAGGACTAAAATTGAGTTCTGTGGAGTTGCACTTCTGGAACCGGACAAGGCTCTTCTGTCTGATGCTCCTGAATGACGTGCTGTAGCTTCTCGAGGGCAGCAGGGAATAAAGTGAGAAGGCTTGGATTCTTTACAATACTCTTATTGGAATGACTTCTCTCTATTTTTTTTTGGTCTCATTTACTTTCATTACCGTTGTGTTCAGTTTAGCAGAGAAGCAGGCTTTGGGTCATGCAATTCATTCAACACACTGAGTCTAGGCTGAAATGAGTTATGTCCTAAATATTGCTCTGGGTGACATCACCCAGCAATTCAAACCTCCAGTCTAGAGGAAAGTGCCCTCCTTCTCTTTTACTATCAGTATGGGTGTTGGTTTTGATGTCACCACCCGTTTTAAGACATCTGGCACTGGTTTGCTCTGTGCAGGGCTGAGAACCCTCTCGAAATGGTTTGCCTCCTGATTGTGGTGCATGCACTGCATCTGGGGACCGCAGCATGCGCAACACAACTGGAAACCATGTGAAAATGTGCCTTCTGGAGGGATTTCCAATGCTTTCTGCTCAGACAGCATGGAAATGGCAGAGGGAATTACCTTTCTAGCAGGGTTTCTGCAGGGACTGCAGTGACAGGACAAGGGGTAACAGGTTCAAACTGAAACAGGAGAGGTTTAGATTGGATCTAAGGAAGAAATTCTTTGCTGTGAGGGTGCTGAGGCACTGGAATGGGCTGGCCAGGGAGGTTGTGAGTGCTCCATCCCTGGCAGTGTTCAAGGCCAGGTTGGATGAAGCCTTGGGTGCCCTGGTTTAGTGTGAGGTGTCCCTGCTTATGGCAGGGGGGTTGGAACTGGATGATCTTAAGGTCCTTTCCCAAACTATTCTATGATTCTATGACTCAAATCCAGACAGAAACTGGAAGAACAAGGAATGGCAGCAAGCAGAGGCTGTTTGTTATGGATTTATGTCTCAAAGCTAATGGGTTGTTAAATCGATTTATTTGAGGAGAGTCCATGGTTTTCTGTTGCACTTTTAGAATCCCCTTGGGGTTTCTGTACAGTTTCTCTACTCCAATGTGCTATCGGCATCACCCTCCCCGTAGGAATCGGCTAATAGGATAAAAATGAAGAAGAAACTGTTCAGATTGAAATCAGTGCTTTCTCCGAGTCTTTATTTTCATGTGGAAATAGGAACATAATTCCTTCAGAGACCTTCAGCTTTCTGTCAAAGCTGTTTGGGAAGCCAACAGGTGGAGAAATCCGTGGGGGATTGAGAGATGACAGGTTGAATGACGACATAAATATCATTTCCAGGGAGGAAAAAAGAAGGTTGTATGATAAAATGCTAACGTGAACTCACAAGTGGTTCCCTCACTGTATTTCCTGTACTGAATGGAAGAAAAGGGAACTGTGGAAATCCTTAACGCAGAGCTGATGTGAGGATTGAGGCTCTCTTTATAGTAAATTGAATTCCTTTTCAAACAAGGCTTGATGAGGCAAACATCTCATAGATTGGGAAGCTCTTCTCTCAGTGCCAAGTATGTCTAATGTGTCCATCATGTGCTCATCACTGGAGGGTATCTGAAGGAGTTGTCCAAGTGATGAGGGAAAGGAGGATATTACAAAATCCTAATTACTGAGTGCTTAGTGAATATCCTACAGCAAAGGAGTGATGGCCCCAGTGCAGAGCAGGAGCTATCCTTGAAGAAGATAACTTACACAGCAGGATTTTAGCAAGGAATCAATGGTGGGGCAGCTGCATGAGGCTGGACATTGAACGCAATGAACATATTCCATTGCTGTGTCCCCGTGCCTGAGAGAATGGGAGAAGACTTGATTTGGGGAATGTCATTTGTTCAGGATGACCAATGAGTGCTATCGTTTCTTCCTTGCAAGGTGGATGACAACAAGCTAGGAGGCAACATGGGAGTGGGATAAGTAATAGTGCAATGGAGAGACTTGAGCCCTTTGTGTTGGAAGAGTCACCTTTAGAGGAAACTCACTATCAGCCCAATACTGCCCATCCAGAGGTGTTTCAAACTTCTGGGTCCCAAATGCTTTAGAAGTGGAGGCAGACCCCTGCAGGGGTTAGACCTCTCCATCTGTTGCTGTCTTTCCTTGGACCACAGTTCATCTCCATCAATCTGGAATGTGCTGGGTACAGAGAGCTTTATTTAGGTGCTCAGTAAAACAAGTTTTAGACAGCTAAGTTTACCTCGTTGCTCCTAGTATATGGATTTCATACCTTGCATGGCACATTTATCACTCTTCTCCCCTCTCGGAGCAGGGGGAAGGGAACAGTAGGAGGGAAAAGAGAGTGGAAGGCAGGAGAGGGGGACTCAGAGAGGGGAGGAGGTTGTGTGGGGCGCGTCTTCCCAGCTTGAGTGATTGATTCTTCTCCTGGGAGACATTGAAACTTCCAAGCCAGAATTAATGGGACAAAAACACTTTCCAGGTGCTCAGAAGTGCAAGAGTCCAATAAATCAAAGGGGGAGCCTGAAGTTGGAAGCTCGCAGCCGAAAACCAGGCAGAAGAGCAGACTCCTCTGATGTATCGGACAGTTTCCAAGCTCCCATGGTGCAGAGAGGAGATGGTTTGGGCTTCACAAGGGGCTTTCTTAGGCTGCTCCAGTTTGAAGGTGGAAGAATATGATGGAGTTCCTTGTCTGGGTCTGAAGTGCTATGGGTAAAATGTAACGTATTTGGAGAGGGCCAGGAAGGACCAAGAGTTAAAACCAGCAAAGGCAGATCACAGATTCAGGAGTTCTCTCCCCATTTTCACCATGGGACCCCAGAGATGCAGGCCAGCTTTCTGCTGATACCACAATATCCCCCAAAATTGCATCTCCTCAGCTTTTCTTGAGGGGGTACAGAGCCAAACTGAGGGCAGATGGCCCCAGCATGAGATCTGGCTTTGACTTCCAAATTGTCCTCCTGATGGTGGGGAGGGTGAGGAGTTGCATTAGGCTGAGGCTTTCTGCCCCTGTGCAGGAGAACATGGTTTCCATCCCAACCCACAAATGAGCCCCTGTCAGGGCAAGCGTGGCTTCATCTCACATGGGGATGCAACACCTTTGCAAGCAGCATGGGTCATTCTTAATCGTAAACTCATGGACGTTCTTGTCTCATGGCATCCAGTATTAGGCATATGTTTGAAAGCATTGCTGATGTGCTGAAGGGATGGCTTCCTTGTCAGTTTGTGACTGGTTTCCTCTACTGCAGTCTTTTGGGCAGCTCATTTGCAGTTACTAATCACCAAAGAGACTCCTGGTCCAGGGCAATGCTGGCCTTTTCCACCTGTAGCATTCACTCCACAAGAGCTCCTTCAGTGCCCATCATCCCAACAACGCTGACCTTGTTCTGACATCTCCATCCATGATCTTTTAACATATATTTCTATTAACCAGAAAACATGTTTCACGAGTACAACTGGAGTTTTCATTGCAAGAACTTGCAATGCCATGTGGAAAATGGGGCTTGTGAACACATGGATAATGGAAGGAGCTAAACTGTGTTTTTGTGGGAGTGTTTCCCCCTCTTTTTCATACATCACCTCCACTGTTTCGTATTATTTATTATAGTATCATAAATGGTTTGGGATGAAGGGACCTTAAAGCCCATCCAGCTCCAACCCCTGCCATGGGCAGGGACCCCTTCCACTGGAGCAGCTTGCTCCAAGCCCCTGTGTCCAACCTGGCCTTGAGCACTGCCAGGGATGGGGCAGCCACAGCTTCTCTGGGCACCCTGTTTCATTCTTCCAACACCATTATAATTTATTATTAATACTTAATTCTTTGATACTATTCCTATTGTATATCTCTATAGGAAATCGGGGGCAGCTCTGGCCTGGGCTGTGGTAGGCGCTGTGCAAACATACAGGAGAAATCTGGTCTTGACTTCCCTTTCTACTTATCTCAAGCTGTCCTGAGCTTGGCCTCAGCGAGTCTATTATCAATTAGTCAAGGTGCTGACAGCTGTAGTGCACAATGAGTCAGTTCCTTGCTTGAGATGAGCCATTGCTCAATTAAACTAATAGTGAAAATCTCTGGGCATAAGAAAGGAAACATTTATGAGCTCATGTGAAGGGTTCGAGGGCTAAAGGGAAATAAAAGCCCTCCACAATTATAACAGGGGAAAATGAGAACCCAGGCTCATTAATAAACAAAGAGCAGGATGTAATTAATAAATGCCTCTAAACCCACCAGAATATGGAATTCCTTTCTAAATACGTCATTAGCAAGAAAAATAAAGAGAAAAATTAAGTTGATAAGGACGGGTTTGGAAACCTTGGAAGTCTACAAATCATAGGATCTGGCTGACATTTATCCTGCTTGTTAAAGGGATTTAACTGAAGTGTTAAGGGATCGCTATGGAGCGTGAAATGGACACTTTGGAGGTGGAAATGAGGCCACAGGGTATAAAAGTGAAGGGTTGTAGTTTGGTTTTGTATACGGCAGAAGCTGTCCGCTGTGCTCGTCGTGATGCTAACACAGCAGAGGGAGATGGGGCCTGGCCAGAGGGGAGCACAGCACTGGCTCTGCTCTGTGACATGATCCCAGGGTGAGATTTTATTGTGCAAGGGAAAAAGCAAAGATTTCTTGATCTTCTGGCCTTTGGGGACAAAAAAAAACCCCCTTATTGGTCATATTTGTAGTGGGGAGTAATGTACCCAGAAAGGAAGTACATGATGGTTTAAAGCTACGTCTAACTATCAGTAGGTCAGTCACTTCACAACTTTTTCATGCCTTGGACCTTATGTTCACACTCGCTTATGGTGCCCCTTTGCTTCATGGGCCCTGAAATCTCTTCCTTTTATCTTCCTGAGATGCAACCCAGAAAGGGCATGGAAGGACCCCACAAGCCTTGATGGTCAAAGCACTTGAGTAGCGGCATGTCCTGAACTTCATTTGTTCATATGTTCATGTGAATCCAGGCTCTGGGATACATCTGAGGAACCTGGGATGGGCAGCAGATGCCAAATCTGGCACTGGGAAAGGCCTGATGCTGACTGAAGGTTTTGAAAAGCAGGGAGAAGCAGCTCACGTTGGATGCGCACAGATGGGGGAATCCAAGGAGAGCTGCTTGGGGAGGAAGAGACATGATCAAAGAGATCCTCACTCAGGATGAATATCAGCAGGGATGGGATGGCGTTTGTCAAGATCAGAGGAAAAGAAGTTCCCACACGAGGGTCTGGTGGTGCAGATGGGTTGGGAAGGGCAGGCTGCAGAGGCAGCGTGTGTAAGGCAATGAGCCAGAACTGAACATCAATGCAGGGGATGATCTGAGTCTGCACTAGTTAACATATTGAAATCAAACAGTTATTTTCCCCTTCAAAAGGGATCCTGAATTGTCAATCGGTGGCGTGGAAGCCTGCAGTAAGATTGCATGATAGTAGAAATCAACACCCGGCCTGCAAAGCTGTGCGCTTGCTGGAGGTCAGTGCTCTGCTTTAGTCCTCCCTGCATTTTCCCCTTGTTTTCTTTTCCCTAGGAGAAGGATCAGCCCCACAGCTGCCTAGTCCAGCTTTTTCCCAGGACACAACACAACTGACACTGTTTTGGCAACCTAGCCGGGATCTCTCTTTTCCAGCAGTCATGTTCTCTTTCTTTCCTGGGCTTCCATATGTGTTTCAAATCTTCGCTGCAAAACGCAAGAAGTAAATAAGGAGACACTTCAGGCGGCTGATACATGGACCTAACGGAAGATGGAGAAGAGGAACAGTAACGAATGAACCTAAATAAAGAGTCAAACTCTTAATAAATTATGTCCGACCACCAGACAACTGCGGCAAAGCAGCCAAATGAGCTGCCATAGCCTGATGCTGATAGCCTAGATAAAGTACTAAAACAAAGCCGGACCAACGAGAGGCTCTCAGCAATGGTACAACAGTTTGCTTTCTAGCCGAGGCAAAAATAACATGTAATCATTGAATACAATTCCTTCCAATAAACTTCATTTTGAGATAATGGCTTCCAGATGGATGGAGGTTTAGAAACAGCTCTGCCACATGAGAAGTTCCCACTGGGTAACGGGGAGGGTAACAGAGTGATTTAGTCACTGGGTCTATACCAGTAAATGAAATGTGCCCAATGCTGATCTCCAGCCCCAAGGCCAAGCATCAAGGAAGGGCCTGTGTCCATGCTGCTGTTCCTTCTTGCCATCCAAACCCAGGTGACTGCTTCCAAACTGCTTGTTTGGAGTCCCTGGCTTGTGCTAGCTCCTGAGCAGTGCCTGGGGGTGTCCATGAAGCAGCCTGGTGGTCCAGCCCTGAATGGTGCCAAGCATCCTAATAATCAAACCATTTGGAGAAGGGAGCTCTCTCATGCCTGAGAATAATCCCAGGTGCTGTTTAATTTACCCATATGGACACAGCCTAATAGAAACCCTTTCTGCATCAACCAATACCCTCCTTGAAACTATTTTGGAAGCTCATCTAAAGTTTCAGGGCTGGATTATCATGGCCAGCTTTGAAAACATGGAAGCCCACATGAAAGATGAAGTCATGAATGGTCATACTCAAAGCCAAAGCAAGAACCTGTTCAAGATGTCCATACTAATAGCCCAGCACCTTTTTGGATGCAATACTAGCCTCAAGCTCCTTGGAGCCAAAGCTGCTAGGCAGGCTGTCAGTGTTTACACATGTATTTGATTGCTCTGTTGGGTTGGGGCCCTGCGGAATCAGGGTGAGGAATGCAATGGGAACAATGGCACTTCGCGCTCGGCGCGGAGGATTTGGAGTGTTATTAATTACTCTTCATTCCACGGGTTAGCATGGAGAGACAGAGGGCTGAAACGCATCCAGGCAGAAATCAGCCACAGTTATGAGTGTCTCAAACCTTTGTCTTGTGGGCTTCAGCCTGGTTAGAGCAACAGAAAGAAAGCAAAGGCAAAAGCGAGACGTGTTTCAGATGAAGGCCCCCACGGTAGGTGGGATTTCAGGTAAATGGCCTGGGTTGGCTCCAGCACTAATTATTCCCCTTTAAATCCTCAGGTATTATTTTCCCCTTGTTTACAAGGCGTTGTTAGTTTGTTTCTGTCGCCTCAGTTTTAGCCATACCTCCTGCCATGACAATACCTCCATCGCTCGCACAGCTGAAGCCTAAATGGTCCATGGAAACAGTTGGGTTTCATCGAGGTCCTGATGGAAAGCTGGTGTGTTTCTAGCTCACCCTGCTTGGTTTTTCACCTGGTGGGGTGGGAGGGGAGTCCTCAGCTTCCAGGATCCCAGGATCTTGGGCAAATTGACTGATGTGAAGCTGAGACCAGAGGAATGCCAGCTCCTCAGCTCCTCTCCTCTCAAGAAGTCCCTGCAATCCATGGGTGTCTACAAGGACTCCATGTTGCTAGGTCCTCTGCAGCTCCTTTACCAGCCTACTCTCAGCAGATGTAAAAGGTAGCTCTTGAAGTGAAGGGTTATTGGTGGATCACGCACCTAACTGGTGTGATGAGACATCGACACTCGATGCGACCCCTGATTCTGAGCCATGCATGCTCATCAGAAGATGATATTGCTGCAGAGATTTGCATGTAATGTCCCATCCCTGGCAGTGTTCAAGGCCAGGTTGGACACAGGGGCTTGGAAGGTGTCTGTGCCCATGGCAGGGGGTTGGAGCTGGATGAGCTTTAAGGTCCCTTCCAACCCAAACCAGGCTGGGATTTTGTGTCAGTGGAAAACAAGATAAAGGGGAAGAAAGGACAGGCTTTAGGTTAAAGGCCCTGCACAATCTAATAGATGGCAAAGTTACTGAATGCAACAGTTTTTGGCCAGGAATAAAGACCTGACTTCACCCAGTATGAAATGGGGCTAGACCTGAAGTTGCACTGTCTGTCTCCTTGCTCAGAATTATGGATGCCATGGGCTCCATTGGATGCTGATGCAAAGTATATAGGTGGTGTGCTGTGAGTGCCTATATCAAAGGATTAGGAACATGACACCCACTGTGACACCTACACCCTTTGCATCAACATCCTATAAAACTTCTAATATGGCTCTAGACCGTAGGTTTGGTGGGCCTGACAGCAAAGAAAAGGGAGGAAGTGGTTTGTTTAAGGTCAGTGACATTGCCTATTCCATGGCGATGGGTGTCAGTCCAAAGGGAGCTGGAGGCTCCTGAGTATCTGAAGGGAAACTGATGAAGCTTCTCAATAGCCCAATCTCCTCTCTGCCAGTTTTCAGGAGCAGCTCCACAGGTTGTAGGTCTGGAGCACCTAGCAAATGTCTGCTGTGCACTCCTCAACGGAAGAGACAACAGAGGCTGGGACAGCTCATCTGGGTCGAGGTGGGAGCTGTGTTCCCAGTCTGGAGAGCAGAACATCACCAAACACCCCACTTGGGCCCCATGCTGAAATTCAGGACCATGCACAGATTGTCCTTTAAAAAGGTTTAATATTGACTGCAAGAGCAGCCATGGATGAGTCTCTGTTGCTGGTTAGACCTCAATGTGCTTCTCATCCATTCCTATTCCAGTAACATTTAACAGCCGTCTCACTAAACGTTAAACCTTGCATGTTTGCATCTCGCATCCTTCGTGAGAGTATCAGCTCCATCGCTGCCAAGCTGGATGCCAGGTCTTAGGCAGGTGGGAGAAGCTGCAAGCTTATTGTGCTTGCATTGAACAACATATCCCAGCCACAGTGTGGAGGTCTTGCTCAATCAGCTCCGCATGCCAAAATCTCCCCAAAGCTGCCTTCTTCACCCTCCATTGACACAGCAGATGCTTTTGGACCCCTTCCCAGTTTCATCAGGCCAGTTCTCAGAGGGCTGGAAATCTCTGTTTCCCATATAGTCCCCCCCCCCAGATATAAACAAATATCATCTGTGTTGGAGCTGAGCAGTGGAAGTGTGTATGTCCTGTTATAGATTCGTGTTTACATTATTACTAGGAGCAGATGAGGGGGTTCCATCTCTTTATCTCTTTTTTGGCTTTCTTGGTTTTGCAGCACTGAGTAAATGCTGGGATTTGTTTTGAGATGGAGAAATGGCTTAGGAGGGCCTGAAACCTCCTCGACGCTCTGGATTTTGCAAGCTGAAAGTTATCTACCTTCCACCCTAACATCTCTTCCATGACCAACGTTTCTCCTCTGTGTCCTTCTCCCCATCTAACATCTGTGTGTATAATCCAACATCATGTGTGTGATCCCATCATCCTATGCTGGCATAACAAGGATGAGCACTGAGGTTGATCACACCATGCTGCTACAAATGAACTGGGTTAATCCTTTCCTATGTCATTAGAGACTTCACTGTCCCCTGAAGTAACAGCAAGCACATGAAAACGTTGCTTAATGAATATACAACCAGCCCAATGTACTTGCTCATAAAGCCAACGTCCCAAGAGCTGGCAGAAGAACTGACTGCTCTTGCTGGGTCAGCATGTGGGCCATGAATATTACTTTCCATTGAATGCACACTTGCTGCTGCCAAGTCTGGGTCAACTCTACAGCACCACTGAAACCAGACGACTATCCGGGTCTAGGTTCCAGTTGGAGGAGAGAGTCCTGCAGAGCTTCTTGCTTGCTTTGTTTTCCACCAGTGAAGCCCCAGCAGTGATGTTTTCCAGTTGGGAAAGGACTCAACTGATCCAGTTTGTGCAAGAACCTTTCAGCCTAGGAACCGGTGCATCTCCTGCCTGCTGAGTCAAGCTTATTACAGACTGAAAAGTGTTGTGTTGTTGGAGGGATGGTGGAAAGGGGAGGGTTGAACTATTCAAGACTGCTGTGACCTTCAGGGAGCATAGGAGCAGGGGACGGGTGGCTTTAGAATCATAGAATAGTTTGGGTTGGAAAGGACCTTAACATCATCTGGTTCCAACCCCCTGCCATAAACAGGGACACCTCACACTAAACCAGGGCACACAAGGCTCTGTCCAACCTGGCCAGAAACACTGCCAGGGATGGAGCATTCACAGCTTCCCTGAGCAACCCATTCCAGTGCCTCAGCACCCTCACAGCAAAGAATTTCTTCCTTAGATCCCATCTAAACCTCCCCTGTTTCAGTCTGAACCCATCACCCCTTGTCCTGTCACTGCAGTCCCTAATGAAGAGTCCCTCCCCAGCATCCCTAGAGGCCCCCTTCACACACTGGAAGCTGCTCTGAGGTCTCCACGCAGCTTCTCTTCCCCAGCCTCAACAGCCCCAATGTTCTCAGCCTGGCTCCATACAGGAGCTGCTCCAGCCCCTGCTCATCCTTGTGGCCTCCTCTGCACTTGTTCCAACAGCTCCATGTCCTTTGGATGTTGAGGACCCCAGAACTGCCCCCAGTGCTCCAGGTGAGGTCTCCCGAGAGCAGAGCAGAGCAGAGGGGCAGGATCAGGTCCTTGGCCCTGCTGGGCACGCTCCTTTGGATGCAGCCCAGGATACGGTTGCTTTCTGGGCTGCAAGCGCACCCTGCAGCCGGCTCATGTTCATGTTCTCATCGACCACCCCCAAGTCTGGCTTGGGTTGGAAAGGGCCTTCAGATCATCCAGTTCCAACCCCCTGCCATGGGCAGCGATGCACCTTGATTTAAAAGGGTTTTGTTTCCTGTTTAGGGGTCTCCAGTGTCTATTAGCTACAAACCTTGCTGAAGCTTTTACAGTGTTCGGGATGTTCGCAGCTTCTCCCATGTAGATCTAGGGTCTAATAAGGACAGAAACCATATAACTGCTTTTCCTCAGCAGGGACGTTTATATTGCCTCCCTCTTCCTCTTCCCTCCTTCACAAAACATGTTGGAACTCAAGCGCTTCGGAGACTGCTCCTTTTCTGTCAAATTAGCTGGAAACCGGTGAAAGGGCTCAAAAATGGCTAGGGGAAAAGCAGACAGCCTGTTAGACAGATAGGTACTCGCTCCCACATGCTTCAACAGTGACTGTACAAACTTTGCCTTCTTCGGATGCCACAAATCACTCCCACCTTCATCAAACCCTGGCAGCAAAGAGGAATTGCAGCTCTCAGCTTATCTCAGCAGCGGAGTTGCTGTGCTTATAGTTTTGCCTTTGCAATATCCTATTCCTGCAGAAGAAGGAGTTAGAGCCTGCAGCACTGCTTCTCTGTAATGCCCGTTGTGCTTGCTTCAGAAAAGGGTGGTGGTTTCTATGGTATCTTGATATAAATGATTGCAAGTTGTGAACGGTCTGGGTAGGAGATGCTGTGGATGCCTTTAATCTCTGCTGTGACAACCAGGGTTCAATAGAGAGCCTCACATGGAGGTGTAGTATCTCTGTGTCCTCAAGTGCAGCCTGTATCATGATGGACAGACAGGTTTATGGGTGTTTGATTTGAGCAGCTTAGACATCAGGGAGGGCTCTGATCTATGCCATGAATGGGAGAACCCACAGGGAGTTGCTCTGCCAACAAGCTCAGTAGGTGATTGCCAATGCAATGCCAACAGGCCCCTGATGGTAAAAACCAATGTGTGCTCCAGCTGCTGTGCCCTCAGCTGTCCCCTGTCCTCTGGCAGCCCTGGAGCAATTCCTTGTCTGTCCCCATTTCTCCTTTCAGGCTTGGGGCAGCTTCATTCCCCTATGCAGGGGGCAACAAACCTGCCCAGTCCCTGTGAAATGGAGAAGCTTTGATCTGTGCCCATGGTTCGTAGAATCATAGAATGGTTTGGGTTGGAAAAGACCTCAAGATCATCCACTTCCAACCCCCTGCCATGGGCAGGGACACCTCACACTAAACCAGGGCACCCAAGGCTCTGTCCAACCTGGCCTTGAACACTGCCAGGGATGGAGCACTCACAACCTCCCTGGGCAACCCATTCCAGTGCCTCAGCACCCTCACAGCAAAGAATTTCTTCCTTAGATCCAATCTAAACCTCCCCTGTTTCAGTCTGAACCCATCACCCCTTGTCCTGTCACTGCAGTCCCTAATGAAGAGTCCCTCCCCAGCATCCCTACAGGCCCCCTTCAGACACTGGAAGCTGCTCTGAGGTCTCCAC